>CAJQTV010002017.1:0-17237 GCA_907163055.1 Formica aquilonia x Formica polyctena | reverse complement strand
AAATATATTTTTATTGTCTTTTATTCTTCCCTTTTCCTCTTTCTTATCCCAGTATGCGAGTATTACATTTCAGTACGTGCTGTTAGATTGTAGCGTCAGCCATTTAATTAAAACATAGATGTTACATTTCAGTACACGGGCATTATGTCCGTCACAAAGTGTCTGACAACGAGCGAAGAACAGCGTGTGACGAGAAGTTTTTAAGTTTTGTTTCGAGATGTTTCGCCTTAATTTGGTAAGTAGTGTTCAGTATTTTCGTGTGTGACATTATGTATATGTATATTTATTAATATTATATTTCAATTTGTGCAAATTGACGTCATCCACCGTCGATACATGCGGTGGATGAGGGGCAATTTTCGGTGGGTGCACGCCAATTTGTGGGGCGACACCCGAGATGCCCGCAAATGGGCGAACATTCACCCTGACCAGTATGAGGACATATTCTGTTTGCGGCCGCTTTTTGGGCTTGAGCCTTATGAAGAAGAGGAGAATTGGGAGCCTGGAGAGGCGTGGAAAGAGGAAGAGGAAGAGGAGGATTGGGAGGAGGATTGGGAGGAAGAGTTTGCGGACCCAGGAGGATAATGGAAGTATCTTCTTTTTAAAAATTATATTAAATATTAAAAATTAAATTAATATACTAATAACAAGATATGTATTTTTCTGTTTCAGAAGGAGCGCTGCATTATTATATTTTATTTTATTATTATTATTATTTTTATTATTATTTTATTATTATTTTTATTATTATTTATATATTTTTATATTATTTTTTTAAACACACACACACACACACACACATACATGGATTTATATTAAACATATGTTGAATAAATATTTTTATTATTATATTAAAAAATGTCAATTATTTCTGCACCTTCTTCTTTCCTTTTTCCTCTCGTGCATGCCTCGTATTATCTCTCTCATTCTCTCGCGAACGTCATCCTTTTCCCACGCCAATGCGGACGCTATCCTTCTCCTACACGCGTGCATGCCTCGCGCTATCCTTCTCGCACCGCCTTGCGAACGCCGTATCATCCACGTGCATGCCTCGCGCTATCTCTCTCTCTCTCTCTCCCAAGTGCATGCTTCGCGCTACCTCTCTCCCAAGTGCATGCCTCGCGCCATCTCTCCCCAACGTGCATGCAAACGCTATCCTTGTCTTACGGTCATATGGACGCCTCGCGCTATCCTTCTCCCACGCTCATATGGACGCTTCGCGCTATCCTTCTCCCACGCCCATAGAATATCATTAGCGCTATCTCTCTCACACCTACTCGCGGACACCTCGCCTGCCGGTTAGGTTAGCGGGTCCCTCGCCTATCGGTTAGGACGCGGTTCCCTCCCCCCTCTCCGCGGCCCCCTCGCCTACCGGATAGGACGCGGTTTTCCCTCCCCCCCCCTCTCAGGTTAGGTTGTGACCGGACGTGCCGGTTTATTACTTACTTTACTTTGTATTAAATTGGAACTTTATGTCCTTCAAACGGTCGCCAGCTGCTTTTACCCTCCAAACAGCAAGGAAATGACTTCAAATGACTTCAAACGGGCGCTACACAGTCTGGGTTGGCCGGGAATATCGAGACTCCCTGGTTTTGACCACCTCTCGCTGGAATAATCACCTCGTTGAAGGAGATCTTTCTCGAATTGGAACGCCGAGCGCTGCTAAGCCTGAAGATCTTGTGGAAGAATACACCCCGGGTCTCGGAATCGAAATGAAAGATCACTGATTTGAATAATCAAATAAACTTATTTATTTTAATAATTGACTGTGTATTTGATCACAAACTGTGCCACCTTGGGCTTGACTATGTATTCAAACAATATTCAGAATCGAACTCTCTATTACAATCTTCTACTTTAATTCGAATCACGCGCCGTTTGCGGGTCTTAAATGTACAACGGAATAACGTGTTCTCTCAACTATCGCCTCGCGCCGACTGACCTCGCCGACTGACCTCGAGTCTTGCTGCCGGATCTCGCACATCGCTTCACTCCCCACTCTCACGCATGCGCACTTCCGTTGCGCGTCGTTGTTCGCGCCGCTCGTCGCGCCGCTTCGCGCGCTATGTTTCTACGTACCGGGTGTCCCGCAAACTCGCATTCTTACAAACTTCTTTTCCCTTTTACAGAGTTTCGCCGTTCTCATTCCCATGGCTTTCGCCTTGCTCATGGTTACGCAATTACATATTCAGTACCTTCTGGGTAATTATTTACATGGAAGTGTCTTATGCGTAAGTATCTTATGAGTAAATATATACAAGTAAGTATCTTATAGGTAAGTATGTAACGGGTAAGTTTATAAAAGGTAAGTATCTTATAGGTAAGTATATAACGGGTAAGTATATAAAGATAATTTTCTTACAGGTAAGTATGTATCGGGTAAGTCTAAAACAGGTAACTATTTTATAGGTAAGTATATAACACGTAAGTATATAAGGTAAGTATCTTATAGTTAAGTATGTAACGGTTGAGTATTTATACAAGATAAATATCTAAATGAATAACATAACTGAATAAACTTCATACTATTTGAATGGACTCTCGTCAACAAAACTCTTTATATTATCTTTAACGCCTTGGAGTATTAAACCTTTTACTGCGCTAGTTCCAATAACGAATACTGACAGGTACTTCTTGACTTTATGATTCCCTATGCTATTTTCCCGGTTTTCCCGGCGTCCTACGCTCTGATTTTTACTATTCGCGCTTCTAATTTTAAGTAACATTTTAAACATATGAAAACCTTAATTCTATCTTATATTCTAAATTCTAATGTCTCTAGCACACGCTCCCCTTCAGGACACTCTTCGCCGGTGCTCCAGAGTCCTCCTCAAGTCCTCCCGGATTTCCATCCTTCGGCCGCATGCCCTCGGATGATCTCTCGTACCGTCTCCTTCGTCCTTTTTTGGGCCCCCGCGTATCTCGCTAACGGAGCTTGGTCCAACCGATCGCATACTCCCTTCTAAAGTTTGCTCAAAATTCGATGCGAATTTTGAGTGAACTTTCTTTAGTAGTGGGCTGTGGTTTATGCGATTGCGTTGGAGACCTTTTTTGTCGCCTAACTCTTCGTCATCACTGGACGGGATCTGTGCTGGTCCCCTCTTTTTTCTCACCAGTGAGCTTTCCCTCGACTGCATATCTGTAACTATATGCTTTATATATTTTCTCACCGGACTTCTGGTGCCGCCTTCCTCCTGCCTTGTAGCCGATTCGGTGTCCTCCCCTTGGGATCCCTCGAACGATAGCTCGTCCTCAAGGTTGACCATTTTTTGCTGCCTTTCCTCCAATTCATTCTCTGATCTCCTCGTCCTGACCTGATTGATGTTTCGGTCGACGAATGTCCCCACCAGATGCTGTATTATCTTTGGTTTTTTTTTTACGACAGTGTACGTGTCGTTTTTTCCGCCATCCGGGTCCGTTTTGTCCTCTCCCGCGACTGCGTCCTGTTTTTCCGTTGCTGTGTCCTTTTTCTTCCTTCGCATGTGTGCCCTACCTCTTTGCGCTTTTCTTATTCTAACTAATCTATTTGTTAACGCGTCCGCTCTTTCTGTTTCCTCTCCATATACGTCTCTCATAAATTCGGTTAACTTATGTACTAAGTCTTGTGCCGCGTCAACTAATTTTCTTAATAAATAATAATATTAAATAGAGGCTCTCGAAAATAAAATCTAATTTAATAATAGGGCAATAGAGCCAAGCGCGGTAAATAGTGCGCAACAATGCTTTATTTAAAATACGACATCAAATTAATAAAACGTGTTTAAAATACGACATCAAAATAAAACGGACGTTTCGGCTATTTATTTTAGCCATCTTCAGCGCAAAATTGACCATTAGTATATAAAAAATACAAATAAAATTAAAGAACGAGTTCGCAATCGCATGGTCTTAACGATTAAAAGAACGCAGTTACAAATATAGATCTTTTAGCATAGTCGCGACGCTAAACATTATCCCTTGTCCACGACATTGTGAGGAAGATCAAGTTAACGGTGGATAGGCCGAAAATTAAAAACTCCCACATGTTTGTGTTCAAGTGAGTAAGTAATGTAACTGTAAATCAAGATGGAATGAATAACAATGTGAAGAAGTCACATGAATGATGGCAAAGTGTTACTTACAAGTAATTAGCGTTCCGCATAATGCGTGATAAAATAAGATGACAATTCACGGGTTACAAACAAGACAATGATACAAATCGAGAACGCAGTCCGGTGTAGCAAATAAATAACAACATGTATACAAATAAGATCGGCGTGACAATAATAAGGTCTTAATATAAAAAGTACATAGATAAAAATAAAAATAAAACCAAGTCAAAACCACAGTATAGATCAAGAATAAATACGAAAATAAAAGCAAATTCATAAATATAATTCAAAAATAATATTTCAGAAACAATTGAATTCAAATTACACTAAAATAAAATTCAAACAATATTAAAATTTTAAAATTGCTAGTCAGATTTTAGAAAGTTTTTCAAGGACCGGGATATACATGTCAGGTAGACCTTCCGTGTCAGTTTGCAAATTCAAACCGTTCTTCTGTCTTTTAATATGTAATATTTCAGAAATTAATCGTTTACGTAACCAAGGTTCATTATCTAGTATAGAGACATTATCCCAATCAAAGTCATGATTGGAACTTACCCTGTGATCAGTAATGACAGAATGACCGCTCATACCTCTCCGAATATGATTTTTGTGTTCCGAGACTCGAGTATTTAACTGCCGTTTGGTCTGTCCTACATATGAGGCGTCGCAATCTTTGCAGTTGATCCTGTATACGACATTCTGACGAGAGGACAACGGGCAAGAATCCTTGTGTACTTTAATAAATGAATTCATCTTATTAAGACTCCGATAAGAGAGTTTGACATTTAAGTCTTTAGTAATTCTCTTGAATTGTTCAGATATTAGGGGAACATATGGTATCGTGAAATAAGAGACAGACTCCTCCCTGTGTTCTTCCTCATTTGGGTTCGAATTAACCCTGTAACACAGGTATTTTAATCGTTCATGTAATACCCGGAAAATAAAACACAGGGGATAACCGTTGTCCAATAAAATGTCAATGATTCATGTGACTTCTTCACATTGTTATTCACTCCATCTTGATTTACAGTTACATTACTTACTCACTTGAACACAAACATGTGGGAGTCTTTAATTTTCGGCCTATCCACCGTTAACTTGATTTTCCTCACAATGTCGTGGACAAGGGATAATGTTTAGCATCGCGACTATGCTAAGAGATCTATATTTGTAACTGCGTTCTTTTAATCGTTAAGACCATGCGATTGCGAACTCGTTCTTTAATTTTATTTGTATTTTTTATATACTAATTGTCAATTTTGCGCTGAAGATAGCTAAAATAAATAGCTGAAACGTCCGTTTTATTTTGATGTATTTTAAACACGTTTTATTAATTTGATGTCGTATTTTAAATAAAGCATTGTTGCGCACTATTTACCGCGCTTGGCTCTATTGCCCTATTATTAAATTTAATTTTCTTAACTTTACTCTATTACTCGCTCCGATCCTATCTCGCGCTTTCCTTACTCTATTTTTACTATTTCGCCTGTTCGCATTCGTTTCAATATTCCCGCGCCGCGTTTCGCCAAGTACCATCCCCGAACACGCCTGTCCGCGTCCTATCTCCGAACACGTCTTGTCTATCATATTCCCATCTATAAGTATCGTACTTAGTGACCTGTCATCGACTTGTATCGATGGACTTCCGCCTGTTATGTCGGCGAGAGAACATCGTAGCTTAGTGCTAATCGACAGTTTGCTAATATAGAGATCTACGAGCCATAGTACTGTTCTGTGAGTGTGATATCTTGTGATAGATATCCGTCTCTGGGACGAGACGTGCATAATACGGGGCGTTCGTGCCTCCCGGCCTGAAATATCTAACATTGCCGTGTAAGTGTGGTCACGGCCATTGTCCTCGGACGAAAATTGCGTACTAACTCTCGCACATACGCACACCATACAAGATCTACCACACATAATACACATAAATATGGAGGTGGACAATGATGGTTCTCCTGAAAACGTGCTGCTAAACGCTTCCAAGTCCATAGGGTCGAGTCATGAAGAAGAGGTTGCTGAACAACTTCGCGATATAATATATCGCAATCGTAAGAGAAGCCAGTCTTCTGCATTAAGAAGCCCTCTCCCTCCCAAAAGATCCTCTTTAGATTCTGCTTGCATTCGAGATCCTCGTTTGCAAAATAAGTATGGTCTAAATTTAAATCTCCATTTGTAATTCATATGGAAAAAATTCTCCCCAGGCTTCCTCCCTCTTCTCAGGCACGGGATTCCGAAGCCACTGAGACAAACAACAACATAAAAACAGGTACAGATAACCTTGACAATAACACTTCCAACGCTAAGCTAACATCCAATAACGGTACGTACGGCATAATCGCTTTTGGTAAACGTATAAACAGGCATATTTCAAATTTTTTGTCCGCATTCGACTTAAAAACGATAGGGAAGAATAAATTCTCGGTAACGTTCCCAGACGGTAATGCGGCGAATAAATTTTGCGATATTTTTAATGAAAAATCTGACATTATATTTCCCTCCGAGATATGGATAGCATACGTGCCTAATTATAAAGTCATTAGACAATTCATAATTAGAGGTGTCGATGATGACGACTCTACAGAAGATCTAATTAAAAATGTCCGTCCACCACGGGAGTGGAACATTCTGTGGCAACCTCCATTTGAGGCTGTCAGACTCAAAAAACCTATTCGCATTCGAGACAGCAATAATATTTCTTCAACTAAATATATAGAATCTGATACATACGTTGTACGTTTCAGAACACTATCAGTCCCGCCTAGCGTCATATACACGGGAAAGAGGTGCTATTTGACACCATTCATTGAGAAGGTTAGAAGATGTCAGAGGTGCCAGCGATTTGGGCATGTTGCTAGGTTCTGTCGAACTCCGGACAGAAATGCAGTGTGCCAGCGTTGTGGTAAGCTTGTAACATCACATGGTAGCAGCAATAATGTTAATGAGCCATGTTCGGCCGAAAGTCCGTCATGCATCAATTGCAAAAGGCATAAATTGCCAGATAATGACACCGTACATGAGGCATCATCCAACTCCTGCCCCATTTTCCAAAAACAAAGGCGAATTAAAAAGCTCATGGCATTCCATGGCATATCGCAGTCCGAAGCCATGTCAATGCTAGAGAGAGCAGATCCTCAATTACAACAAACCGTGGATAATAATTATACTCGCTCACATCCTCTCCCCACTTTAGGGGAATTTCTCCCATATGCCCTTCCAAAGTCCTATGCGGAAGCGGTGTCTAGAAATAATCACACCAGTCATTTCAATTTCTCTATACCCTCTTCGGAGGTTAGTGTGAAACATTTCCCTAGTATTGTCAAACCTCAGTTCTCGACAGATGACTTACCCGCTAAGTCATCTATTAACCGTAAAAGTCAAGATGTCGGATCGCAACACAAAAGACGTGGACCGGAGTCCTCATTAATTAAATCTCCTTCCACGTCTCTCCCTCCTACTTCTCGTAACTTTATTCAGGACATAAACATTAACAAATGTCCAAGCAACAAAATAGTTAACCACAAAAACCCATCTATCTCAACCTCCAATTTCCCGGTCAATGATCGCAATGCACCTGATTCCAATTCTAAAATTTTAAATGATTGGATTCGAGATTGCCAAAAGAAGTTTTCTGAGACTGAAAACATACAAGCAGATATCTTGTCACAAATGGGGGCTCTTCTGAGGAGTACCCTCTACTCATGATTACCATATTGCATAATATCACCTTTCGTAAACAACTCATAATATGAATATTAATATCCTTCAATGGAATTGTCGCTCTATGCAAAGGAGAATACCAGAACTTGCTTTTCTCCTGGACAAACATAATGTCAACATTGCCACGCTTAAACCAGACTGGATGAACATCTTCGTCCCTGTGTCAACAATTTTGACTTATATTCACGTGATCGAAATTGTTTCGGTGGGGGCGTGGCCATACTCGTTGACAAGAGATTTAGATTCTCACAAATTGATGACAATGATATGAGTCTCATTTGTAATCGCAATAACATAGAGTATATATTGGGTAAAATATGGCTTAGACCAGACAAACTCATTTATGTTTGTTCACTTTATAGTCCACCACGAGGAGGTAACTGCTTGCATACCGAAGCATGTGCCTGGCAGTCTGTTTTCCGCTGCTTGTCTAACTATGATCCTATCGTTATATGTGGAGATGTGAACGGGAAAAGTGCCCTATGGTCGTCGAAGCTGTTGGGTCCGGACGTGGAGGGGCACAAGCTTAAAAGTGCTATCTTATCGGCTGAATTTTCCTGTCTGAATGTGTCTGATTCTATTTTTTCTCTTTTCAGTTTATTATAATGCTTGGACATTGAAGCGTATTTGACTGTCTTTGGCCCTCGTACCGTGCCCATGGCTTCATTCTGTCCCTCTCGGTCATCTACTGTCATCTCTGGGAGCTGGATGTGCTCGTCGCTTCTTTCGAATGGAAGTCTTTGTTCTCTCCATGATTTCTGCAACAGTGTAAGTTTCGCCTTCGACTCTCTCCCCAATATTACCGCATCATTCCTTCCAAATAACACGATAGGGTGTATTTCTATCTCCTTTTCATCTATGGTAGCCTTTATCTTCACCATTCTTACTCTCATGTCTCATTTCTTTAATGCATTCTGGTATTAATTCTTTTTCTATAATCTCCTCCATTTCTACGTTTTCTTTGTCCAACCTTTCCTTGCATGTCGTTGTTATGATGTCACATTGTCCTCCTTCATCTAAGTATACTTTGCATTTGCTTTCCTGCATCCTCGCAAGCATTTTCTTTGCTGGGACTCTCTCATTCAGTATGTCCTTTGCTTTTAACATTAACTCGAATGCCTCTTGATTTATCCTTCTTTTTTTTACAGGTTTTCTTTCTGGTGTGTCGTCTGTTTGGATTCTCCCATCTCCGGATTTCCTCACTTCTTCTTCTGGCTCGCTCCCCCTTCTATGCTCTGCATCGGTAAGTATATTTTTGATTTCTTTCTCTCTTAAGACGCTCCCCCTTCTATTCTCTTTTTGTTTTAAGTTTTCTGCCGTCATCGCTGGATCTTCGCTGACCCTTATCCCCTTCTCGCTATATCTGGGTTGCTTTAAGATATGTATCTCCTCATTTTCTTTTTCTTCTTCTTTCTTACGTTTTATTCTTGGTTCTTTGTGTTTTTCCTTTATTTTCAGGTTCCTTGATTGTGTTGCTGTTCTCGCTCCCCCTTCTTGACTGGATTTCCTCCTCGCTCTCTCCATCACTGCAGACCTTTGGACTATCTCGTCTTTCTGTTGACCTGATTCTCGTCCCCTGTAACACTGGGCTTGTGGTAACCTCCATTTCCTTTGGTATTCTCATCTGTATCGTCTCTAATTGTCTTTTCATTTCCTGAATTATTTTATTTTCCGCTATTATATTCTGTTCTTCCTCCCGCAGGTCTATCTCGTATCTGCTCCTCCCTGCTGGGCTCTTGGCTGTATTCACCGTTGGATTTGCTGTAGAATTAAGTGTTCGTTTCCTTATTCCCATTTTCCCACAACATAGTCTCCATTTGTCATTTCTGAACTGTCCTTGTCTGTCCGTTATTATTACCTTCGGTTTTCGTTCCGTTTTCAAATATTTGTTCGCGATTATGTCCGTTAATGTTTTTAGTCTCTTATCCGGCATATAGTATGTCTTTTTTGCCTGACTTCGAATATCGGTCATTGTTAACGCGTATTTTTGTTCCGTCTTTGCCCCGAAAAACGGTCCATGTATGTTTAGCATCGCGACGTTCTTACCTATCTCTTCCTCCGCGATTTTCTCCAGTAATCTTTCTTTTGTCTGTTCGCTTTTCTCTCCCGTTTCCCTATTCCTCGTGCTACGATTTTCTTCTTCCGAATTTCCTTCGTCGCTTAGAAAGACTTCGACTATCTCTTTCTGTGTGAATAACGGCTCTTCCCCGTCCTCTATCTCTTCTTCCGTTATATTCAATATCCCGAAAAACGAGTCCATTTCTTCCGCGCTACAATTCGTTATATCCGGAACTTCCTGTTCGATTCTTATCGCGCTTATCAGTATTACGTTTCGATCTTTCGATTCAAGCTCGACTTCGATACCGTCTTCCCCGCATTGTATCGACGCGTTATGTCCGCATATAAAATCCATTCCTAGTACGATATCGTGTATTAATTTATCTACCACTAATATCTCCTGTTCAAATCTTGCCTTTTCAACTCTGAATTCTATTACTGTCTTGAATAGAATCTTTATCGTTTTCTTTGAAAATGCCCCTATCAGCTGTATTTTCTATACCGGTTGAATTTCCATTTTAATCCCGTCTTGTTTTAATTGATCATATGTCACTTTACTCATCGCTGACACCTGTGCCCCCGTATCGATTAGGCATCTAATTTTTTGTTTGTTAAATACCGCTGTTACGAACGGTCCCTTTTGTGTTTTAATCATTTCCTGATCTTCATAGAATACTTCCTCTACTTCTCTTAAAATTTCCTCCGTCCGCATGCTCGCGATCGACGGTTCATTTTCGATTTCCCCCTTTTGCGATGCCGCGTCACTATTTTCTTCTTTGCTCTAATTTTCTTCGTCCGACCCTCTCTTTCGCTTTACGTCTACCGCTGTTACGTGTTTCTTTGCGACCTGAGTTTTCGTTTTCGGTTTATCGGCTCCCTGTCGGCTTCTATCCGCGTCTCGGCTATATCTTACTATTCTTTTATTTTCGGCCTCCTCATCGTTATTCGGTAACTCCATAATCCGTACCGAGGCCTGCCTATTTCCTCTATTCTCCTCCGGCCATCTCCTTCTCTGATTCCCTGCCGCGAAATTTTCATATCCCTTTTCCGGCCTGTATCTTTGGTATTGCTCGTAACTTTTTCTCGGTTCGCTATTTCGGTATATCCCTGTCCTCTGCCTTATTTCGTACGGTTTTTTCGCGCTTTTCTGGCTATCCTCCGCGTTTTGTCTTCTAGTTTGTCTATGTAATCTCTTCGTATTCTATTTCGTCTAACAGCGTTGTTAACTCGTTTATTGTTTTTACCGTCGTATCTCCTGCATTATCTCGCTACTGAAGTGTCTTTTCACGCCTCTTCTTATTTCGTGATCGCTCATCGGCGGATCTAAAAATTTCGTTTGCCTAGCTAAGTCCATTATATATTCGGCCATTGATTCCCTTTTTTCGGATTTAAATTTTCCCGTGTATAAATTCTCCCGGAATCTCGCTTGTTGCTCGCCCCCCCAGAAATATTCTCGGAACGATTCTTTTGCCTCCTCTATACTTTCCGGATTACTTACTTCTACCCAATTACTCGCGTTGCCTCTCATACATTTCTTAAAGTAGTGCAACTGATCTCTTATTTCAATATTCTCGTACTCCGCGATTTTTTCGAATCTCTTTAAAAATTTAATTGGATTCCGTCTTCCCTTCCTTTATAACTGATTTCCGCGAATGGATCCGTCAACCAACCCCCTCTCGGAAGCCTAACATTTCCTAGGGCGTATCCCGTTTGGACACGGAACGATTGGACACCGCTCGATTGGACACGTAGTATTGGACACGGAACGATTGGACACTGCACGATTGGACACAGAATTATTGGACACTGCACGATTGGACACCGCACAATTGGACACGCACACTGCACGATTGGACACTGCACGATTGGACACCGCACGATTGGACACTGCACGATTGGACACCGCACGATTGAACACCGCACGATTGGACACCGCACGATTGGACACCGCACGATTGGACACTGCACGATTGGACACCGCACGATTGGACACTGCACGATTGGACACCGCACAATTGGACACGCACACTGCACGTTTGGACACTGCACGATTGGACACCGCACGATTGGACACCGCACGATCGGACACGCACACTGCACGATTGGACACTGCACGATTGGACACCGTACGATTGGACACTGCACGATTGCACACCGCATTATTGGACACTGCACGATTGGACACCGCACGATTGGACACCGCACGATTGGACACCGTACGATTGGAAACCGGTAATTATGCATAAAGAGGGCACAAGCAGAAGCATAAATTTTAGTTTTAAATCAGAAATAGGTATGGGTTAGGTTATATTTTTTGGAAGTGGAGCCCCCCCGTAGGGGGGGCGGAACATACTGCCCACACTCATATACTTTTTAATGCGTAGTAAGGTTCTACATAGGTTTACAACTTTCTACGTGAAGCGAGGTTCAACGCAAACCTATGTGTCTAGTTTTTTGATAGTGGTGCCCCCCTGTAGGAGGGGCGGAACATACAGCCTCCACACATATTCTTTTTAATGCGAAGTAAGGTTCCACATAAGTTTACATCTTTCCACGCGATGCGAGGTTCAACGCAAACTTATGTGTCTAGTTTTTTGATAGTGGAGCCCCTCCGAAGAGGGAGCGGAACCCACTGTGTCCAATCGTGCAGTGTTCAATCGTGCGGTGTCCAATCGTGCAATGTCCAATAATTGCGGTGTCCAATCGTGCAGTGTCCAATCGTGCGGTGTCCAATCGTGCAGTGTCCAATGATGCGGTGTCCAATCGTGCACTGTCCAATCGTACGGTGTCCAATCGTGCAGTGTCCAATCGTGCAGTGTGCGTGTCCAATCGTGCGGTGTCCAATCGTGCAGTGTCCAATTGTGCAGTGTCCAATCGTGCAGTGTCCAATCGTGCGGTGTCCAATCGTGCAGTGTCCAATAATGCGGTGTCCTATCGTGCAGTGTCCAATCGTGCGGTATCCAATCGTGCAGTGTCCAATCGTGCAGTGAGCGTGTCCAATTGTGCGGTGTCCAATCGTGCGGTGTCCAATAATTCTGTGTCCAATCGTGCAGTGTCCAATCGTTCCGTGTCCAATACTGCGTGTCCAATCGAGCGGTGTCCAATCGTTCCGTGTCCAAACGGGTGTCACCCCACTTTCTATCATATTAACGTTTTCTCTATTATTCGGATTTGCCATCGGCTCCTCCTCTCGCGTTTGATTTCCCTTTTCGAGCGCGTTTCGCATTCTCTGTTCCGCCTCTATTTCTTTCTGCTTTGTTTTAGCCGATCTATCATCTCTGTCCGCACTCATTTCCTCTAACTTTCGTCTTAACTCGTCCATTTCCTCCCGCAATTTACTATTTTGCTCTTTTAGCCGCTCTGCCTCCGCTGTTACTTGTGTAATTACGTTAATCTCTTCGCTCGCGGTTGTTCCTTTATTTGTTTTTCCCGGCGATCTTGGATTGGACATTGCCGGCTTTTCTTTATTCATCTTTTTACGCGAATATCTTTACTTTAATTTCCCGTCGATTTTCTTTACTTTGTCTACTATTATTTGTACGTTCGTCAGTTCGCCTGTCTCTTTGTACTTGTCAGCTGAAAGAAATTTTGTTATTACACACAAAATGACATATATTTCATGCAATCTTAAATTGTTATTTGATTTATTGTGTAAGAGGTAATCGTTTGACTTTCGTCAAATAAAATAAATTATTCTTTGGTAAATTTGTATTTTATTTCTTCCTTCCACCGTTTTCCTGTAAATAAGCTTTTATTACGCGTGCGCAATTTCTTCAAGTTAATCTTTATTTTTAATATGTTTCTTTATTCTTTTCGAGCATAGAATTCTTTACAATTATCTCTTTTCTTGAAAGTTTATATTTAAATTGTATCTAGTAACTTTTGGTACTTCTCTAGTAATCTTTTATCCTTCTCTTTCTTTTTCTTAAATATTACCAGCTTTTTCTACTTTAACTTGCTGTAATCGATTGTAAATCGTGTTTTATCGATGCTATTCGTATTTAATTCAATGTTCTTTGTATTTTACCAGTGCGCAATTCCGAACATACATGTAATATTCAAATAATATTTTTTATTCGACTCTCAGTTCATACATATACATATATAGCAATCATCATTTCATTCTTCACAAAAAAAAATCAAGTCAGTATCCATATATATATAGTAATCACATATAAATCTCAAGGTGAAATAAATTTATTTCAAATCTTTTACCGAAATATTCTCAATATTCTTAAAGAATATTCCCAAAAGTATTCCTTCTTCTCGGCGTCGCGTATAAATCGCGCCGCCTCTACTCTCGCTAAGTAGTATCAGATTTCAAAGCTCGCTCCGAGCTCGCTTATCTCTCCACCCGTCAATCACCTCGTCCCCCCGGCTTTTTGACTCTTATCTTTTGTCTCGCGTGTCCAACGTGTTCGAACCTGTTCAGGACTCGATTTTTCTTGCAACTTCGCGTTTTCGAGTAATTTTTGGCAAATTCACTACTTTTCTACCGCGCTTTCTGATCTTGTACCCTTCCTATCTCGTAAAAAAAAATTTTTTCGAGTTTTGCGTTAATTTACTCTCTGTCTTGAGCTAAATCCCGACTCTTATGAAACTTTCGCGGTCTTTTTTCCCGCTTTCTTTGAGTTACTGGAAAACTTTACGATTTCTCTACCGATTCGCCCCACGCTTTGATTAATCAAAGTTTTATTATCGCGAGATCTCCGATCGGCCTTTTCCCGTTAGTAATCCCGTACTTTATTGCTCTCTATGACTTATTAGCCTTTTGCGACGTATAATAACGCGCATTTATTTCTTCCCGAATCTTCGCGTTCACGCTATCGGTATTCTATTTACGCCGGATTCCTATATCCGCTTTTTATGTGTTTGCGCGCTTTTGCCTTCGCTACTGCGCCTCTGAAATATTATCCGCGTGATCGCTTGCTGCGTAAATCACTTTAATGCGTACTTTAGCTAATTAATCGTCACGAAATCGAAACTCGATTCGCCCCGCGTCTCTCCCGATAAATTACCGAAAAAGAATCGCTAAGTCCTGTCACGGTCGTCACATGAAAGACTATATTAATGATGTGTTCTTTATGGGGCTAGCGCTCATGGAATAAAGATTGTATCACGGCCGATATGATTCCGTGGATAATGAAAAGATCCGAAAATGCAAATTTTTCCCCTCGAGAACGATATATCGCGACTATATAGCTGTGACCGGACGTGCCGGTTTATTACTTACTTTACTTTGTATTAAATTGGAACTTTATGTCCTTCAAACGGTCGCCAGCTGCTTTTACCCTCCAAACAGCAAGGAAATGACTTCAAATGACTTCAAACGGGCACTACACGGTCTGGGTTGGCCGGGAATATCGAGACTCCCTGGTTTTGACCACCTCTCGCCGGAACAATCACCTCGTTGAAGGAGATCTTTCTTGAATTGGAACGCCGAGCGCTGCTAAGCCTGAAGATCCTGTGGAAGAACACACCCCGGGTCCCGGAATCGGAATGAAAGATCACTGATTTGAATAATCAAATAAACTTATTTATTCTTAATAATTGACTGTGTATTTTATCACAAACTGTGCCACCTTGGGCTTGACTATGTATTCAAACAATATTCAGAATCGAACTCTCTATTAGAATCTTCTACTTTAATTCGGATCACGCGCCGTTCGCGGGTCTTAAATGTACAACGGAATAACGTGTTCTCTCAACTATCGCCTCGCGCCGACTGACCTCGAGTCTCGCTGCCGGATCTCGCACATCGCTTCACTCCCCACTCTCACGCATGCGCACTTCCGTTGCGCGTCGTTGTTCGCGCCGCTCGTTGCGCCGCTTCGCGCGCTGTGTTTCTACGTACCGGGTGTACCGCAAACTCGCATTCTTACAAACTTCTTTTCCCTTTTACAGAGTTTCGCCGTTCTCATTCCCATGGCTTTTGCCTTGCTCATGGTTACGCAATTACGCAATTACATATTCAGTACCTTCTGGGTAATTATTTACATGGAAGTGTCTTATGCGTAAGTATCTTATGAGTAAATATATACAAGTAAGTTTCTTATAGGTAAGTATGTAACGGGTAAGTTTATAAAAGGTTAGGTTGTGACCGGACACGCCATAAATTACTTGGTCATACCTTTTTCAGAATCGTAGTTCTAAGTCCATTAAACGGTCGCCAGCTGTTTTATCCCTCCAAACAGCAAGGAAATGACTTCAAATGACTCCAAACGGGCGCTACACGATCTGGGTGGCCGAGAATGTCGAGACTCCCTGGTTGTGACCACCTCTGCCGGAACGATCACTTCGCCGAAGAAGATCTTTCCCAATTCGGAATGCCGAGCGCTGCTAAGCCTGGAGATCCTGTTAAAGAATACACCCCGGGATCCCGGAATCGAAATAAAGACCACTGATTTGAAATCGAAATAAAACGAATTTATTAATTATAAACTTGGTGAATATTTATCACAAAATCTGTTCCCCTTTCGGGCCGAACTATACAAGTAAATTAAACTTTGGTTTCGTATGACTATTCGTAGTTAACGTTCCTACTAGGATACAATAAACTTCGTTATCTAACTCAACGGATCACGCGCCGTTCGCGGGTCTTAAATTGTACGACGGACTACACGTGTTGACTCTAAACTCGCTGCGCGCCGACTGACCTCGAGTCTCGCTTCCGGATCTCGCACATCGCTTCGCTCCCCACTCTCGCACATGCGCACTTCGGTTGCGCGCCTCCATTCGCGCCGCTCGTCGCGCCGCTTCGCGCGCTATGTTTTCTACATACCGGGTGTCCCGCAAGTCTCTCATTTAAACACTCTTCTTTTACTTTTACAGGTTACGGTGTTCCAGCTTTTTTGCAATTTTTTATTACGGAAATCGAAAATTGGTCACGCGAAACGGATTCTGGCGTTTGTTTCGCGTCGATATCTATCTCCGTTCCTTAGTTATAGGGGTGCAAAGCGCCCCTTGCCATTTTGGGTCCGTAACTCGGAAACCGTTCACGCGGCGGGATTGGCACCCGAGGGACATCGATCGGTCTCGCGAAGGGCTACAATTTTGGTCCTGTACTCCACCCCCCTAGGACCCACCCTTTGGACCCTGTATACTTGGTCCAAAGGGGTGCAAATTTTTTATTACGGAAATCGAAATTTGGTCACGCGAAACGGATTCTGGCGTTGGTCTCGCGTCGATACCTATCTCCGTTCCTTAGTTATAGGGGTGCAAAGCGCCCCTTGCTATTTTGGGTCCGTAACTCGGAAACCGTTCACGCGGCGGGATTGGCACCCGAGGGACATCGATCGGTCTCGCGAAGGGCTACCATTTTGGTTTTTCCCGTACTCCACCCCCCTAGGGACCCACCCTTTGGGC
>CAJQTV010002012.1:0-10104 GCA_907163055.1 Formica aquilonia x Formica polyctena | reverse complement strand
GACTAAGTCGTTCCGAACGAAGGAAACTTGCGTACATAGCGATCTTAGCTCTGTGTGCCGAGAAGCGTTGTTCCTCAATTTCCTTGATGTGTTAAGAAAACTTTTGGTATATCTCACTTACAGGTACGTAACTAAGTCGTTCCGAACGAAGGAAACTTGCGTACATAGCGATCTTAGCTCTGTGTGCCGAGAAGCGTTGTTCCTCAATTTCCTTGATGTGTTATGAAAACTTTTCGGCAAATCTCACTTACAGGCACGTAACTAAGTCGTTCCGAACGAAGGAAACTTGCGTACATAGCGATCTTAGCTCTGTGTGCCGAGAAGCGTTGTTCCTCAATTTCCTTGATGTGTTATGAAAATTTTCGGCAAATCTCGCTTACAGGCACGTAACTAAGTCGTTCCGAACGAAGGAAACTTGCGTACATAGCGATCTTAGCTCTGTGTGCCGAGAAGCGTTGTTCCTCAATTTCCTTGATGTGTTATGAAAATTTTCGGCAAATCTCACTTACAGGCACGTAACTAAGTCGTTCCGAACGAAGGAAACTTGCGTACATAGCGATCTTAGCTCTGTGTGCCGAGAAGCGTTGTTCCTCAATTTCCTTGATGTGTTATGAAAATTTTCGGCAAATCTCGCTTACAGGCACGTAACTAAGTCGTTCCGAACGAAGGAAACTTGCGTACATAGCGATCTTAGCTCTGTGTGCCGAGAAGCGTTGTTCCTCAATTTCCTTGATGTGTTATGAAAATTTTCGGCAAATCTCACTTACAGGCACGTAACTAAGTCGTTCCGAACGAAGGAAACTTGCGTACATAGCGATCTTAGCTCTGTGTGCCGAGAAGCGTTGTTCCTCAATTTCCTTGATGTGTTATGAAAATTTTCGGCAAATCTCGCTTACAGGCACGTAACTAAGTCGTTCCGAACGAAGGAAACTTGCGTACATAGCGATCTTAATTCTGTGTGCCGAAAAGCGTTGTTCCTCAATTTCCTTGATGTGTTATGAAAATTTTCGGCAAATCTCACTTACAGGCACGTAACTAAGTCGTTCCGAACGAAGGAAACTTGCGTAAATAGCGATCTTAGCTCTGTGTGCCGAGAAGCGTTGTTCCTCAATTTCCTTGATGTGTTATGAAAAATTTTCGGCAAATCTCGCTTACAGGCACGTAACTAAGTCGTTCCGAACGAAGGAAACTTGCGTACATAGCGATCTTAGCTCTGTGTGCCGAGAAAGCGTTGTTCCTCAATTTCCTTGATGTGTTATGAAAATTTTCGGCAAATCTCACTTACAGGCACGTAACTAAGTCGTTCCGAACGAAGGAAACTTGCGTACATAGCGATCTTAGCTCTGTGTGCCGAGAAGCGTTGTTCCTCAATTTCCTTGATGTGTTATGAAAATTTTCGGCAAATCTCGCTACATTCCACGGTAGCTAATTCGTTCCGGAACGCAAAGGACAGTTGCGTACATGGAGATCTTAGCTCTGGGAGCACGAGAAGCTTTATGCTCCTAAATTCCCTGGATGTGTTATGAAAAATTTTTGGCAAATCTCGCTTACCGGCACGTAACTAAGTCGTTCCGAAATAAAGGAAATTTGCGAAAATTCCGATCTTATTCTTTGAGTCCGAGAAGCGTTGTTCCTCCATTTCCTTGATGTGTTATGAAAACTTTCGGTATATCTCACTTACAGGTACGTAACTAAGTCGTTCCGAACGAAGGAAACTTGCGTACATAGCGATCTTACCTTTGTGAGTCGAGAAACGTTGATCCTCCATTTCCTTGATGTGTTATGAAAACTATCGGTATATCTCACTTACAGATACGTAACTAAGTCGTTCCGAACGAAGGAAACTTGCGTACATAGCGATCTTATCTCTGTGAGCCGAGAAGCGTTGTTCCTCCATTTTCTTGATGTGTTAGGAAAACATTCGGCAAATCTCGCTTACAGGCACGTAACTAAGTCGTTCCGAACGAAGGAAACCTGGCGATACATATTCCATCTTTAGCTCTGTGTGTTCGAGAAGCGTTTGTTGCCTGTTCCTCCATTTTCTTGATGTGCTTATGAAAACTTTTTCGGTAATAATGCTCGCTACAGGTCCGTACACTAAGGTCGTTTCCGAACGAAGGAAACTTGCGTACATAGCGATCTTAGCTCTGTGTGCCGAGAAGCGTTGTTTCCTCTATTTCCTTGATGTGATATAAAAATTTTCGGCAAATCTCGCTTACAGGCACGTAACTAAGTCGTTCCGAACGAAGGAAACTTGCGTACATAGCGATCTTATCTTCGGTGAGGCGAGTAAGCGTTGTTCCTCAATTTTCTTGATGTGTTATGAAAAACTTTCGGTATATCTCACTTACAGGTACGTAACTAAGTCGTTCCGAACGAAGGAAACTTGCGTACATAGCGATCTCAGATCTGTGTGCCGAGAAGCGTTGTTCCTCAATTTTCTTGATGTGTTATGAAAATTTTCGGCAAATCTCGCTTACAGGCACGTAACTAAGTCGTTCCGAACGAAGGAAACTTGCGTACATAGCGATCTTAGCTCTGTGTGCCGAGAAGCGTTGTTCCTCAATTTCCTTGATGTGTTATGAAAATTTACGGCAAATCTCGCTTACAGGTACGTAACTAAGTCGTTCCGAACGAAGGAAACTTGCGTACACTTCCATCTTAGCTTTGTAAGCCGAGAAGCGTCGGAGTGTTCCTCAGTTTCCTCAATTTCCTTGATGTGTTATGAAAACTTTCGGTATATCTCACTTACATATACGTAACTAAGTCGTTCCGAACGAAGGAAACTTGCGTACATAGCGATCTTAGCTCTGTGTGCCGAGATGCGTTGTTCCTCCATTTCCTTGATGTGTTATGAAAACTTTCGGTATATCTCACTTACAGGTACGTAACTAAGTCGTTCCGAACGAAGGAAACTTGCGTACATAGCGATCTTAGCTCTGTGTGCCGAGAAGCGTTGTTCCTCAATTTCCTTGATGTGTTATAAAAACTTTCGGCAAGTCTCACTTACAGGCACGTAACTAAGTCGTTCCGAACGAAGGAAACTTGCGTACATAGCGATCTTAGCTCTGTGAGCCGAGAAGCGTTGTTCCTCTATTTCCTTGATGTGTTATGAAAATTTTCGGCAAATCTTGCTTAAAGGCACGTAACTAAGTCGTTCCGAACGAAGGAAACTTGCGTACATAGCGATCTTAGCTCTGTGTTCCGAGAAGCGTTGTTCCTCAATTTCCTTGATGTGTTATGAAATCTTTCGGCAATCTCGCTTACAGGCACGTAACTAAGTCGTTCCGAACGAAGGAAACTTGCGTACATAGCGATCTTAGCTCTGTGTGCCGATAAGCGTCGCTCCTCTGTTTCCTTGATGTGTTATGAAAATTTTCGGCAAATCTCGCTTACAGGCACGTAACTAAGTCGTTCCGAACGAAGGAAACTTGCGTACATAGCGATCTTAGCTCTGTGTGCCGAGAAGCGTTGTTCCTCAATTTCATTGATGTGTTATGAAAATTTTCGGCAAATCTCGCTTACAGGAACGTAACTAAGTCGTTCCGAACGAAGGAAACTTGCGTACATAGCGATCTTATCTCTGTGTGCCGAGAAGCGTTGTTCCTCAATTTCCTTGATGTGTTATGAAAAGTTTCGGCAAATCTCGCTAACGTACCCTTCTTCTGGCACGTAAGCTAATGTCGTTTCCGAACTTGATGTGTTTCGACTTTCCGGTTCTATAACGTACAGTCTACGAGTTTTCCGAACGAATAACTTGCGTCATAAGCGATTTAGCTCTGTGTGCCGAGAAGCGTTGTTCCTCATTTCACATTGATATGTTATGAAATTTCGGTACATATCTCATTTACAGGTACGTACCTACAGTCGTTCCGGAACAAAGGACAACTGCGTACATAGCGATCTTAGCTCTGTGTGCCGAGAAGCGTTGTTCCTCTATTTCCTTGATGTGTTATGAAAATTTTCGGCAAATCTTGTTTAAAGGCACGTAACTAAGTCGTTCCGAACGAAGGAAACTTGCGTACATAGCGATCTTAGCTCTGTGTGCCGAGAAGCGTTGTTCCTCTATTTCCTTGATGTGTTATGAATATTTTCGGTATATCTCAATTACAGGCACGTAACTAAGTCGTTCCGAACGAAGGAAACTTGCGTACACTTCCATCATAGCTTTTTAAGCCGAGAAGCATTGTCCTCGATTTCCTTGATGTGTTATGAAAAATTTTCGTCAAATCTCGCTTACAGGCACCGTAACTAAGTCGTTCCGAACGAAGGAAACTTGCGTACATAGCGATCTTAGCTCTGTGTGCCGAGAAGCGTTGTTCCTCAATTTCCTTGATGTGATATTAAAACTTTCGGTATATCTCACTTACAGGTACGTAACTAAGTCGTTCCGAACGAAGGAAACTTGCGTACATAGCGATCTTAGCTCTGTGTGCCGAGAAGCGTTGTTCCTCAATTTCCTTGATGTGTTATGAAAACTTTCGGTATATCTCACTTACAGGTACGTAACTAAGTCGTTCCGAACGAAGGAAACTTGCGTACTAAGCGATCTTAGCTCTGTGTGCCGAGAAGCGTTGTTCCTCAATTTCCTTGATGTGTTATGAAAACTTTCGTTATATCTCGCTTACAGGCACGTAACTAAGTCGTTCCGAACGAAGGAAACTTGCGTACATAGCGATCTTAGCTCTGTGTGCCGAGAAGCGTTGTTCCTCAATTTCCTTGATGTGTTATGAAAATTTTCGGCAAATCTCGTTTACAGGCACGTAACTATGTCGTTCCGAACGAAGGAAACTTGCGTACATAGCGATCTTAGCTCTGTGAGCCGAGAAGCGTTGTTCCTCAATTTCCTTGATGTGTTATGCATATTTTCGTCAAATCTCGCTTACAGGCACGTAACTAAGTCGTTCCGAACGAAGGAAACTTGCGTAAATTGAGCGATCTCCTAGCTCTGTGAGCCGAGCTAAGCGCTTTTGTTCCTCAATTTTTCACTTGATGTGTTATGAACGTACTTTCGGCAGATATTATTCGCTTAAAGAGTATTCATAACTAAGGTCGTTCCGAACGAAGAAACTTGCGGTACACAGAGCTAAGATCTTGTAGCTTTTCCTTCGTAACCGAGAAGCTTTGTTACGTGCCCCTTTTAAGCAATTTTCTTGATTTTCATGAAAACTTTTCGGTATATCAGGAACAACTTCTCAGGTACGTAGAGCTAAGATCGTTCAAATACGCATGGAAACTTGCGTACATAGCGATCTTAGCTCTGTGTGTCGAGAAGCGTTGTTTCCTGCAAATTTCCTTAATGTGTTTATGAAGGAACATTCGTCATATCTCAACTTAAACAGGCACGTAGCTAAGTCGTTCTCGTACGCAAGGAAACTTGCGTAAACATAGCGATCTAGCTTTGTGTGCCGAGCAGCGGGTTACCTTCAAATTTACTTCATACTGTTATGAAGGACTTTTCGGGCACAATCTCGCTTCTCAGGCACGTAGTGTAAGTCGTATCCTAACGAAGGAAACTTGCGTACGGATAGCGATCTTAGCTCTGTGTGTCCGAGAATTTGCGTATGTTCCTCAATTTCCTTGAGGTGTTTTATGAACACTTTCGGGTAAACCTCTCTTCGCAGGCGACGTAACTAAGTCGTTCCCCGTCACACGAAGGAAACTTGCGTACATAGCGCTCTGTAGCTCTCGTGTGCATTCGAGACGCACGTTGTTCTTCAGTTTCTTTATGTGTCTTATGAAAAATTTTCGGCAAACACCAGGCACTTCTAAGTCAGGACCAGAAACGGCGTACCACCAGTAGCTTTGGTAAGTCGTTCCTAACGAAGTTGTTTTGAATTTCGTCTCTTCAGGCACGTATCTCTTCCGCGCAGGGCATTGCGTACATACTCTTAGCTCTGTGTGCCGAGAAGTGTTGTTTCTCATGTTCTTGGATGTGTTGAATGAACAACGTTTCGGTATATCTCGCGGCACTAGACGCTACGTAACAATGTCGCTTCCGAGACGAAGGAAAGACTTGGCGTACATCTGCGTTTTAAGCTTTGTAGCCGAGAGTGGTTGTTCCTCAAATGCTTCCTGTGATGTGTTACGAACTAACTTTCGGCATGCTCCTCAGAGCTTACAGGATAAGTATGTACTAAGTCTTTCCTTGAACGAAGGAAATTTGCGTACCTTAGCGTATCTTAGCTCTGATGTAAGATATCCGAAAAGCGTTTTTCCTCACATTTCCTTGATGTGTTATGAAACGCTTTCGGTATTCTACACTTACAGATACGCTATGTAGTCGTTCCGAACGTGAGGAAAGACTTGCGTACGTAAGCGGTCTTAGCTCTGTGTAGCCGACAAGTGTTTGTTGCCTCACAGTTTCCTTGGAACATGTGTTATGAACATTTTATCGGCAATCTTAGCCTTACAGATCGCTAGCCGTACGCTAAGTCGTTCCGAACGAAGGAACAGACTTGCGTACTTAGCGTATCTTAAGCTCTGATGTACCGAGAAGCGTTGTTTCCTCAATTTCCTTGTGTGTTATGAAAATTTTCTCGGTTACAAAGCTAAGATGGGAAGCTGTACGCAAGTTTCCTTCGACGGAACGATTAGTTACGTTCCTGAAGCGAGATTGCTGAAAATTGTAATAACACATCAAGCTGAAATAAGAGGGAACAAACGCTTTCTCGTGCACACGAGCTAAGATTTGCTATGTACGCAAGTTTCCTTGATGCGTTATGAAAACTTTCGGTATATCATAACACATCAAGGAAATTGAGGAACAACGCTTCTCGGCACACAAAGCTAAGATCGCTATGTACGCAAGTTTCCTTCGTTCGGAACGACTTAGTTACGTGCCTGTAAGCGAGATTTGCCGAAAATTTTCATAACACATCAAGGAAATTGAGGAACAACGCTTCTCGGCACACAGAGCTAAGATCGCTATGTACGCAAGTTTCCTTCGTTCGGAACGACTTAGTTACGTACCTGTAAGTGAGATATACCGAAAGTTTTCATAACACATCAAGGAAATTGAGGAACAACGCTTCTCGGCACACAGAGCTAAGATCGCTATGTACGCAAGTTTCCTTCGTTCGGAACGACTTAGTTACGTGCCTGTAAGTGATATACCGAAAATTTCCTTCGTTCGGAACGTTAGTTACGGAAAATTTTCACTTAGTTACGTACCTGTAACAGAGATATACCGAAAGTTTTCATAACACATCAAGGAAATTGAGGAACAACGCTTCTCGGCTTACACAGAGCTAAGATCGCTATGTACGCAAGTTTCCTTCGTTCGGAACGACTTAGTTACGTGCCTGTAAGCGAGATTTGCCGAAAAATTTTCATAACACATCAAGGAAATAAAGGAACAACGCTTCTCGGCACACAGAGCTAAGATCGCTATGTACGCAAGTTTCCTTCGTTCGGAACGACTTAGTTACGTGCCTGTAAGCGAGATTTGCCGAAAATTTTCATAACACATCAAGGAAATTGAGGAACAACGCTTCTCGGCACAGAGCTAAGATCGCTATGTACGCAAGTTTCCTTCGTTCGGAACGACTTAGTTACGTGCCTGTAAGCGAGATTTGCCGAAAATTTTCATAACACATCAAGGAAATAGAGGAACAACGCTTCTCGGCACACAGAGCTAAGATCGCTATGTACGCAAGTTTCCTTCGTTCGGAACGACTTAGTTACGTGCCTGTAAGCGAGATTTGCCGAAAATTTTCATAACACATCAAGGAAAATGAGGAACAACGCTTCTCGGCACACTTAACTAAGATCGCTATGTACGCAATTTCCTTCGTTCGGAACGACTTAGTTACGTGCCTGTAAGTTAGATTTGCCGAATATTTTCATATTACATCAAGGAAACTGAGGAACAACGCTTCTCGGCTCACAGAGCCAAGATCGCTATGTACGCAAGTTTCCTTCGTTCGGAACGACTTAGTTACGTACCTGTAAGTGAGATATACCGAAAGTTTTCATAACACATCAATCAAGGAAATTGAGGAACAACGCTTCTCGGCACACAGAGCTAAGATCGCTATGTACGCAAGTTTCCTTCGTTCGGAACGACTTAGTTACGTGCCTGTAAGCGAGATTTGCCGAAAATTTTTCATAACACATCAAGGAAATTGAGGAACAACGCTTCTCGGCACACAGATCGCTTGTACGCATCAAGGAAGAGGAACAACGCTTCTCGCTTCGAGCTAAGATCGCTATGTACGCAAGTTTCCTTCGTTCGGAACGACTTAGTTACGTGCCTGTAAGTGAGATTTGCCGAAAAATTTCATAACACATCAAGGAAATTGAGGAACAACGCTTCTCGGCACACAGAGCTAAGATCGCTATGTACGCAAGTTTCCTTCGTTCGGAACGACTTAGTTACGTGCCTGTAAGCGAGATTTGCCGAAAATTTTCATAACACATCAAGGAAATTGAGGAACAACGCTTCTCGGCACACAGAGCTAAGATCGCTATGTACGCAAGTTTCCTTCGTTCGGAACGACTTAGTTACGTGCCTGTAAGTGAGATTACCGAAAATTTTCATAACACATCAAGGAAATTGAGGAACAACGCTTCTCGGCACACAGAGCTAAGATCGCTATGTACGCAAGTTTCCTTCGTTCGGAACGACTTAGTTACGTGCCTGTAAGCGAGATTTGCCGAAAATATTCATAACAGATCAAGGAAATTGAGGAACAACGCTTCTCGGCACACAGAGCTAAGATCGCAATGTACGCAAGTTTCCTTCGTTCGGAAAGAGATAGTTACGTGCCTGTAAGCGAGATTTGCCGAAAATTTTCATAACACATCAAGGAAATTGAGGAACAACGCTTCTCGGCACACAGAGCTAAGATCGCTATGTACGCAAGTTTCCTTCGTTCGGAACGACTTAGTTACGTGCCTTTAAGTGAGATTTGCCGAAAATTTTCATAACACATCAAGGAAATTGAGGAACAACGCTTCTCGGCACACAGAGCTAAGATCGCTATGTACGCAAGTTTCCTTCGTTCGGAACGACTTAGTTACGTGCCTGTAAGCAGATATACCGAAAGTTTTCATAACACATCAAGGAAATTGAGGAACAACGCTTCTTCTCGGCACACAAGCTAAGATCGCTATGTACAAGTTTCCTTCGTTCGGAACGACTTAGTTACGTGCCTGTAAGCGAGATTTGCCGAAAATTTTCATAACACATCAAGGAAATTGAGGAACAACGCTTCTCGGCACACAGAGCTAAGATCGCTATGTACGCAAGTTTTCTTCGTTCGGAACGACTTAGTTACGTACCTGTAAGTGAGATTTGCCGAAAATTTTCATAACACATCAAGGAAATTGAGGAACAACGCTTCTCGGCACACAGAGCTAAGATCGCTATGTACGCAAGTTTCCTTCGTTCGGAACGACTTAGTTACGTGCCTGTAAGTGAGATATTGCCGAAAAATTTTCATAACACATCAAGGAAATTGAGGAACAACGCTTCTCGGCACACAGAGCTAAGATCGCTATGTACGCAAGTTTCCTTCGTTCGGAACGACTTAGTTACGTGCCTGTAAGCGAGATTTGCCGAAAATTTTCATAACACATCAAGGAAATTGAGGAACAACGCTTCTCGGCACACAGAGCTAAGATCGCTATGTACGCAAGTTTCCTTCGTTCGGAACGACTTAGTTACGTACCTGTAAGTGAGATTTGCCGAAAATTTTCATAACACATCAAGGAAATGAGGAACAACGCTTCGAAACGACTTAGTTACGTGCCTGTAAGCGAGATTTGCAGAAAATTTTCATAACACATCAAGGAAATTGAGGAACAACGCTTCTCGGCACACAGAGCTAAGATCGCTATGTACGCAAGTTTCCTTCGTTCGGAACGACTTAGTTACGTACCTGTAAGTGAGATATACCGAAAGATTTCATAACACATCAAGGAAATTGAGGAACAACGCTTCTCGGTACACAGAGCTAAGATCGCTATGTACGCAAGTTTCCTTCGTTCGAAACGACTTAGTTACGTACCTGTAATTGAGATATACCGAAAGTTTTCATAACACATCAAGGAAATTGAGGAACAACGCTTCTCGGCACACAGAGCTAAGATCGCTATGTA
>CAJQTV010002006.1:0-17094 GCA_907163055.1 Formica aquilonia x Formica polyctena | reverse complement strand
ATTTTGAGTGACCTTTTCAAGGTGAAGTCAATGTAATCGATGTTTTCTTAAACGGAACCCCCCCTTTTTTATTGCACATTCTTGTAGCTTATCTCGAGAGCTTTTCAAAATACTATAATTAATTATTTTTTCATTAAGTACTTTTTGAGTTATTTTATATCTTAATTTGACATATTTTGATATAAAAAATAAAATATCTCGTAAAATATTTAGTTTTCGATAATCTTACCCTAATACTTTTATATACAGAATAATGAGACAAATCAATTATAAAAAAAGTAAAAAAAACAACAAATAATTGTTTTAAAAAACACATTGTAAATAATTACATACTTTTTCTTAAAAATATTAATTTTTTTATACTATTAATTCGTCTCATTATTCTGTACATAAAAGTATTAGGTAAGATTATCGAAAACTAAATATTTTACGAGATATTTTATTTTTTATATCAAAATGTGTCAGATTAAGATATAAAATAACTCAAAAAGTACTTAATAAAAAAATATTTAATTATAGTGCTTTGAAAAGCTCTCGAGATAAGCTACAAGAATATGCAATAAAAAATTGGGGGTTCCATTTAAGAAAACATGGATCACATTGACCTCACCTTGAAAATGTCACTCAAAATCAAATCCATATTTTTATCATGTAGTCCCCTCCGAAACCTACAACTTTTATTTGAAACATTTTTTTCGATAAAGCTTACTTTCCGAGATATTTTGCAGTCTCAAGTTAAAAAACTCACTCTGTAGAAGTGCTTTATCGATACGATTTTATCATTTCATTATTCCTTATAAAGCCAATTAATAAAAATGTGTATTCAATGTTGTTGTTTCTATGATATTTTTGATAGAATTTTTAACAGATTTATTTTGTTATAAACTCATTGCATAGCCATTTGTAAGTTAACCTAAAAATATTAATTATGCATTAATTACATTTATTAATAAAATTTAAATAAATATTATATACATGAATGCGCGTTCACGCGTATAATTACCAGCTTATCGAAAACATGTCCAGCCAAAATCTCCAAATATTCTTTTAATGCCTCCATAATCATTTTCCAACAATCCAATTATCACAAATATATTAATTGATAATGCACAGATTCAAGCATTGCGAGTAATAATGCATTTGTTCAATTTCGCTAATCCCTATAATAAAATGTTAACAGTATGTGCGCAGATTGGCAGCACATTTAATCAAAATCTCACACCAAAACCATAGCCATTTGTGTCCGCATTAAGCTCGTGTTTTGTCGACAAAACCTACTGATAGGCAATGTGAGCAGATTGGCAGCAGAAACCACGCAGAGTCTGCGCGCAATTTGACGGCAGATTGACAGCAGAAACCGGTCAGACTCTGCCAAGACCGGTTAAAATACCTCGGGCACATAGTCGATCAGGAAGGCATTAGGACGGACCCCGATAAGGTTAGGTTAGTTTAGCGCCATCACAACATAGCCGGCGCCCAGTAATGTCCGGCAGGTGCGCCAATTTTTGGGCATGGCGTCGTGGTACCGGCGTTTTGTACCAAACTTCTCGGCGATCGCCGCCCCAGCTAACAAAGAAAAACGCCCGGTTCGCCTGGACCGCGAGGGAGGAAGAGGCTTTCCAGAAATTGAGAGATGTGCTGACCTCCGCGCCAGTTTGCCCCGACTTCAACCGATCGTTTGTCCTGTAGATCGACGCCAGCGCATCCGGCCTCGGGGCAGTGCTTTGCCAGGTTTTCGATGAAGGGGAGCGCGTGATTGCATACGCCAGTCGAACCTTGAACGGCGCTGAGAAGAACTACAGCGCCACGGAATTGGAGTGCCTGGACGTTGTTTGGGGCATCCGACGAATGCGGGACTACCTCGAAGGGTACCGCTTTACGGTCGCCACAGACCACCAGTCGCTTCGGTGGCTGCGGCAGCTAGACAACCCTACTGGCCGGCTAGGGCGGTGGATGTTTGAGCTTTAGTTCGACTTTGACTCGAAAAGGAGCATTAAACAAAGTGGCCGATGCCCTGTCACGGCAGCCAGAGACCTGCGCCGTATAAGGGAGCAGACGGTGCGCCTGGTACCACCGTATCCACCAGAGCCTTAGGACCCAGCCTGCCAATTACTCAGACTACCGCCTGCACAAGGGGAAACTGTTCCGCCACGTGCTACACGACCTAGACTTCCAGGATACCTCATCAGAGGACCAGTGGAAGCAGTGCGTCTCCACGCCGCAACGATCCGACGTCCTCCACCGACTCCATGACGACCCAGTTTCCGGTCACTTAGGCACCGCAAAAACCATAGCCCGCGTAGCTCGCCTATATTACTGGCCGGGTATGTTCAAAAATATCGCCCGGTATGTTCGGAACTGCGAGAACTGCGCAACCCACAAAGCGTAGCAACAGCGTTCCGCGGGTAAGTTCCGCGCGACCCACTTGTCGGCCCCGTGGCAAAAGGTCGCAATCGACCTAGTCGGTCCATTACCTCGCTCGATGCAGGGGCATGCCTGGCTCTTGACCATGCAAGACCGATTCTTTAAGTGGGTGGAGATGGTGCCCCTGAGACGCGCCACCGCCGTAAACGTCACCCGAGAGTTTTCCGAACGCATCGTATACCGCCACGGCTGCCCGGACCTCGTAATTTCCGATAACGGGACCCAGTTAACGTCGCGACAACTCGAGAACGCGCTACGACAGTTCGGGATTAAGCACCGCACCTCCCCGGCGTACACACCCCAGTGTAACCCGGAAAGAGTCAACCGGACGCTGGAAACCATGATTTTGCAATACGTGAAGAAAAGACACCGTCGGTGGGACGAATATATACCCCAACTCCAGCTCGCATATAATAACGCAAAACAGGAGGCCACCGGATACACCCCGGCGTTCCTGATCCATGGGCGACAGTTGCAGCGCCCCCATCCGGAAGACCGCCGTGTCGCAGCACCCGCTACAACGCCAGAGGGCACCCAGTGCCACCTGGAGGACGCATACGAGGTCGTCCGGATCAACCTGGCCCGCGCGTTTCAACACCAGCAACGCCACTACGATCTGTGCAGGCGCGACTGGCGCCCTAGGGTGGGCGATCGCGTTTGAAAGCGCGACCACCCTCTATCGGACAAGGCCCGAGGTTTTAACGCCAAGCTCGCGCCCTGATATCTCGGACCAATGATCGTGAAGCGAATTATCTCGCGGTCATTGTAGACTTCAAGGATGAGAGGGGCAAATAGTATCGGCACACGTACATCCAGGAGCTGAAGGAGGCCGCCGACGACGCGGAGGACCTAACGCGAGGACCGAATACCGTGAACGTAATGACCGAATATAGTGGATGCAACGAACTAACGCACCCGCTCGAAGCGGTATCGTTGACCCCCCTCCCCCTGGACGGCGATGGGGAAATCAAATGTGTCCCCAATCGGGATTCGGCCCCAAGGGTAAAAAATCGGGGCATTCCCGGGATATTTCGCGAACGCCCAACCGTACCCCTACCACACGGCCCACGCGCTACAAAGGTCGCGCCCGTCCGACCAATGGCAAGCAATCGCGATGACCACCCCACGGAAGATAGTCCGAGAGCTTTTCGGGTCAGACTTGTCCGACCTCGAAGAAGAGAGCGACAGGGAAAGAGAGAGAGAGCGTGCCCACGCCATCCCGTGAACCCGACCACCGCGGGTGGGGACGATCGTCCAACGATCAGACCGGGAGCAACGCCACAGGATGGCGATCCTGCTCGACACTCCGTCACCGCCGTCGTGACGAGCGTGAGGATCGGCCGGGACAGGAGGCCGCCGACGACCACCCACACGGGTCCCATCCAGTCGGCCCGAACCGGTGCCGAACATCGTTCCGCCAGCAGCGGGAGTGCTGCCCAGCGTGGCGCCAGCAAGGACCGGGCCAGCTCGAGGCCAGAAGGCGCCGCCGTACGAGCCGATGGTCGCCGCCGTGACGCAACGGGAACCCGGACCAACACTACCACCCCCGGTCCGAGTTACGTTGCCCGGTGGCCGAAGTGCCACACTTTGCCGCACACATCTCGCGGCAATATAGGGCACGCGTGCCCTCCGGACGCTGGCTGGTCAAGTTCGACTACCAGGGACGACCGTGCTCAAGCCGGTTGTTGCCGGCTCGCACCCCTCCGTAAAGGGGGGAAATGATGAACGGCAGGGCCGTTACTAAAGCCTCGCGGACATGCACCACCGTCCGCAACGAGACTGGCGCTTAGCGCCATCTTAATTCGCCCCAAACGCGCTTTCCACCGCGCAGCCGTTGCGTAGGCATCCCCACTACGCGATGCGAGAAAGCGTGGGGGAACCGCCGGCCGGGTATATAAGCCGGCTCGGCACCAGAGCTGCCAGTTCGTAGGAAATGGGAGCCCCCACCACTTACCGCAAGACTTACTAACACAGACGTAGTCGCTACGTCATAGCGTGTACGTGTAGCTTCGTGCGTGGGGGCCCCACCTAGCGGTGGGGGCTTTCATTTCCCACGAACTGGCAGCTCTGCTCGGCACAGCAACACGATACCAGTCCCGGTCCCGATCCTCGGGACACTAGAAGCCTCAGAGTGCTCTCTGTGTCTCCAGCAAACCGAATCCTGATCCTGCTCCTTCTATCTGGTCTAGGGGACGAGTGCTCTTGCCCTCTGCCGAGTGCTTTCGGCGGCCAGTCCTGCCTGCGACGAGGGGCGCTCTCCTCGCCGCCCTCGCTTCCGGACCATCATACCAGACCGCGACCGCGATCCACCAGCTTACGCTGCCAACCGACCATTTGTCCGCTTAGCATAGAGCCCCGCGTTTTGGTCCCGGGTGACCACTAGTCTTGTCCGCCTAGTACATTATATCGAATCTTGTCCACCTAGTATATAGGACCGCGTCTCGTTCACGGCTAAGAGCCAGTCGAATCTTATCCGCTTAGTACATTGTATCGAGTCTTATCCAACTAGTATATAAGACTGTGTCTCGTTCACGGCTGAGAGCCAGTCGAGTCTTGTCCGCCTAGTATATAAGATCGGGTCTTGTTCGCGAGTAATTGTCAGTCGAGTCTTGTCCGCCGAAATATACTTGGCGTGCCGGTGTCGCATTATAAGTATATATTTTTATTAATATATTGATAATGATTTCTGATAATCTTTTGGAAATTTTTATTTCAGATCGGGCACGCCAAGTATTTGTATGTCACTTTAATTTTAATCCTTTTCGTTTCAGGCCTATCTGGAAAACCTTATGATTAATTTCAAAACAAGTCGATCAGTTTGGCACGGGGCACTTTTAAACTCGAAATTGGTGATCGATGTGATCGACGTTATTGCAGTAAGGGTTAAGTAGTTTTATGATGTATTATTTGTAATAAAATCCGCAATATAATTGTGCTATTTTATATATTATATATAATATTTATTTGGGGGGGGGATACAATAGCGTAATTTTATAAAAATAAAATGCATTTAAATTTTCTCGAGAGAATCTATAATATTTGTTCAAAATTGAATCATTAAAATGTCGTTTCTAAATTTCGCCGTTATATTAAAACGATTGCCTCAGAAAATAAAACACGAGCGAGAACAACCAAGCGTCGCGGTCACCCGCTCGGTGCGTGATCGCATTCTTAGATTGAAAAACCGTGACAAACACCTGGTTCGAGAACGTTCGATACCGAAAAACTTGTTATTCACATCGGCAGAGCGCGAGTTTCCGCGGTCGGTCGATTGAGTCTGCCTACGACAACGATTCGAGTTGGTCGATAGCAATCGATCATAGTTTCGAATATCATCATTTCTCGTATGATATTCTTTCGTGTCTTATTCTCGTTCGTGTCGCGTACGCAGTAGGCTTACTCGTCTCAAAATCGGTCCGAATTGTCTCGCACACGATCGCATTCATATCATCGCGGCGGTCAATTCGGTCATCTCTCAAACTTTATTATTCATTCAGTTAGTGCTAAGACATCGTGAAAGTTAAGTGTTAAGAGGGTGGAGTCCGAGAGTCGACGCTCGTTAACCGTTCCGCGAATGTCCTCTGCCTCGCGCCAAGCAACACCCGGCGTTCGCGTGCAAGATTTCCGCTCTCGCGAGAGTTTCTAGCAAGAAGCTCTTAATCAAGATTTCCGAACCGCGAAAAAGGGCAAACTTTAACAGGACATTTGAAGATCTCCGTCGGAATCGCGGAATACGTGCCGTCGCTCGCTCCTATTATTCAAAATAAAAGGAACATTTCTTAACATCTGCACTCGACTCATTTCTCAATCTCCTTATCCTCCAGCGGATCTACGGATTCGCGTAACACACCGCTTCTCGCTCATCTCTGAGCGTTTCTAAAGATTCGGGCGATTTCGTCGAGATCGACTCCCGAACAATATTTCTATAAATGCAAGACTGATTTTATCAAACAGATACTATTTTAAATTACAAACTCTTACAAACTGAACTGCTTTTATGTACTTGGCTAGTTAACTTGATTTCATATTGAGTTTTGATTTTTGATTTTTCGAAGGTTTTTATTTTTTAGAGGAAATTCATTTTTTAGTTTTCTATTTTGTATAAAAATTATTTTTCAAGGAAAAATTTTTTTAAAAGTTATTTTTTAGGGATAAATTTTTTTAAAACTTATTTTTTAGGGATAAATAATAAACTTTTTTTACGTACAAGATGGGATTTTTTTATATACTTGACGTATTTTTTTTTACCTTTGTGAGGTTTTTTTAGGTGATCTCATTGCTTTTTGTAAAAATATATATTTTTTTCTACAAAAAATATATATGCGTTTTTAGCATATAATATTTAATAATATAATATAATTTTTTATTCATGTAGAATATCTAATAATAATAAGTAAATCACAATAATAAAGTTTTATTGTAGAATTAACATTCGTTAATTTTATTTTTAGTATATAATGTTCAACAATAATATATATGTGCCCAGCTAACCATTTGCTTGCGGATTGTTAACAAACGGCAAACAATTCCCTGTGGAACGAGGCTGCCAAATTCAGGGCCTACTGTGTCCTCGAGTGCGCCCCAATTGCAACCAAAAGTTGAAATCATATCCTGATGTCAAATTGGGTACAACACCAAAGCAGATCTGTCACTAGCAGTGCGACGACAGATTGACGCAACAAATCGAGAGCAGGTTTGTCAACCGCAGACCGACAACTTTGCGCCAAATGCCCAGCAGATCTACGGCAATTTTCGACGATAAAAATTAGATCAGTTACAGTATTAATATATAATAATACATATTAATGTGTTAAAACATATAGGTAAATTTAAATAATTTCATTTATAAAATTAAAGATTTTTTTTGGACAGGGATTGCCCGAATAAGTAAAAATCGAACAATTATTTGTTCGATTTTCCAAAAATCAGTTCAATATTTGAATTATCCTGTATAGGCATCGTGTCAAAAATTGAACTGATAGAGATAGATATATTATAATATTATTAGTCACATTTTGCAGGCTTTATATACACTCATGACAAAAATTTGAATACGAGTATAGATATGAATAACACGCCGCATAGCGGTAAACGACTGAACTATACTATTTCAAATAATAGAATTTTGTAATATTTTGTCATATTCTGCTTGGTTTTTGCTGCCAATATGCCATTAGATTGTGCACGCCAGATCTTTCTCAGTTTGTGCCGACAATCTGATGCCAGTCTGTCAGTCATGTCAGCAAGCTTTGCTCGGTTTCCGCCGTCAATTTACTGTCGGGTTATGTCGGCAACCTGTGCTCAATTTTTGCCGTCAATCTGCCAGCTTAATCGGTAATAACAACTTTTGTACCCAATTCGTAGCCTTTTTGCTGACAATAATTTGTAGCAGGCCTTGCCAAAATCTGTTAGAACAGACTTGACTAACTGGGTGCTTACATTATATTATCTCACAATAATATAGTATTTTATGTAGAAGTAGTAGTTTATGTAGAATTGGCATCCGTTAATTTTATTTAATCCTATTTAGTATTGTTATAGTTTGCTCCCATGCACATCATACGTCCAGACTTCACGCAAAATGCGCTTTTCTTTTCTTTTTTAAAATTATTTCTTTTAATATTCTTATTCCAAAAACTGAGCAGGCGCCGTGTCTATAATGACTTTGAGTATAATTCGTTATCTCGTCTTGAAAAGCTGACTTCCAAGGCTCCGCTATAGCATCTGGTTCATAATCTTGCACCTCCTTCCTCAAGTGATCATATTTGAAACTTTGCTTACTCCGTGCATTGTAAAACCTTTGATAACCCAAATCATTGTGTTCGATTATAAGCGCTGGATGGTCACTTCCCTCTATCTGTGTGTGAGGAAAAGAACAGAATTGTAATATTTAATTTAGTTTACGTATCTGGTTTTATATGTGCTACTGAATGTTTTATATGTGCTATTATATTGTACTTACTGTCTGTTATTGCCAAATCTTTATAACCCAATATGTTACGCTGTTTAGCAAAGTTCTTCAAATTATAGCGCTTATTTGCAGGATAAAGCAAAATCAATCAATCCTTTCAAGAAGGCCGGTATACTTTTAGCTGGGATTTCTTCAGCTGGGATTGCATACGGTCTTATACCGTATGCAATCCCAGCTGAAGAAATCCCAGCTAAAAGTATACCGGCCTTCTTGAAAGGATTGATTGATTTTGCTTTATCCTGCAAATAAGCGCTATAATTTAGACAATATTCAGATATGATCAAGAAATAATATACTTATAAAACAATAAATAAACATATATAAGCAGACATATATAAGCAGATATATATACAAAATTTCAATCTACTTATTCGATAGGACCAAATATATTTTCTGCAGCAGATTCAAATATAACATTAACCTTATAATGTTATATCTTGACGTCGCGAACATTAACCTTATAACGTTATTATATCTTGACGTCGCGATGCTACCGCGTACCGCTTGATACGTATCATATGCGTATGCACGCACATACACGTTGTCTCTCAAAGCGTATTTGCACACTCAAGCGAATAATCGTACATGAGCGCTGCAAACGCGCCTTGAGGGACAAACTCGCTTTGCGTGTGTGCGTGCGAGCATACGTATGTGAACGTGAGAGTCTAAAACTTATGATTATTATGATAATGATGAAGAACGAAAATGTCACTTTTCTGGTATACGATTATCATTCCTAAGGATTGACTGCACCAATCTTATTCAAACTGGTCGCAATCGAAAGCTTGCATCCACATTGTATCAGAAAAGTGCCGTTAGATTTTTGATTAACGGCTTGGTTCCTGAGGAATTTTAATCGAAAGTTTATTAGACGTAAAACTCCGGATAAGCTACTTGGTAGCGTCGCGGCCCCTGTACATAGGCAACATAAACAAACCGTTGACAAGCCGAAACGTTTTTTTTATATACTTGGCGTCGCGACGCTACCGCGTCGCTTGATCAATAAAATATATTCATTAGATTGATAAGTTCAAATAATGTAGATATTATGTAATTTACGTGAACACCATATTTATTTAAATTCTTCAGAAGTTTACATATTTTTATATATTTTATTTATATAAAACGACGTCATTAATTTAGCTAAAAAAATGTAAAATTAATTATTAATTCATTATATCTGATATAATTTTACATTTCATATATGTGTGCGTGCATGCGTATGAGTATATGCGTACACTCTCGTGCGCATATGTGTATATGTGTGTGTGTGTGTATTTGTGTGTCTTACGCAATCAAATAGCTAATAAATTATAACTGAAAAACAATTATTTTATCAGCTTGTTTTATCATAGTACATTACTATATACATTAATATTTACATATGTGTTCAAGAAAGTATAATAATCTTTGATTTCTGTCAGTATGTATTATTAATGTAGTGCGAGTGTTTTACGCAGTAGATGCATTTTCAAGATATACTAAGTGAGGAAATTTGCAATTCATTGTGTTATGCTCGTTCTTCTTGTGGTGGGGTATATAGATATCTTTCTAATTGAACGGCACTTGCATCACGTCAGCCAGTATTATCTTTGGTTACAGGTCCGATAACATTCAGCTACTACAATTGGAACTGCCAGAATACTATTGCTGTTGCATTCAAGTACGTTGTATTTATTAATTTTCAATATCATTTATCTCTAGATGTTGTTCAAAACGAGTTTTGCGACATGCACAATTTGTAAACTCTCGCAGAGCATATTTGGCGTACAAATATAATAATAACATTTCGAAAAATTATTTTACCTTTTTTATTTTTAAAGCAATTATTTCAAAACATATGTCAGAAATCCTTCCATCGGATTTTCGATAGAAAACTTGATAAAATTCAATTAAACCAAGCTTTTATAAATATTTAATTCGTTAAAAATATATCTAATTTATTGAACTGTTTAATTTTTATTTTTCTTGACGAGATATTGTTCTTTTCTGTTTTAGTAAACATTGTTTTCTGTTTTAGTAAACATTGTTTTCTGTTTCAGTAAACATTGTTTTCTGTTTTAGTAAACATTGTTTAAGATAATTGATCGACTGCTATAGAACCATGGAATCTTTCGAAATATTGTGCGGCATTGCTGCTGTACTTGTCAGTGTGTATTATTATTTTACGTTGAACTTTAATTTTTGGAAGTCGCGTGGCATTTGTGGCCCGAAACCGATACCAGGATTCGGTAATTTTAAAGACGTTATGCTTATGAAGAAATCCACACCTGATTATTTGATGGAAATATACAACAACTACAAAGATGAATTCATGGTTGGAATATTCATTAACAGGACACCCGTTCTTATTGTAAAAGATCCGGATTTAATTAAGGATATTCTTATCAAAGATTTTACCACATTTGCCGATAGAGGATTTCCACTTCATGAAAAGGTTCGAATGTACAAATATACATATATGTATATTTTAAACTATATTATAACATGTGAATTCTCTCTTTCTCTCTCTCTCCCCCTTTCTCTCCCTCTCCCTCTCTCCCCTCTCTCTCTCTCCCCACTCCCTCTTTCCCTCTCTCTCTCTCTCTCCCCCTCCCCCCTCTCTGCATACATGCATACATACATACATACATCCATACATACATACATATATATATATGTATATATAAATGGTTCAGGACTTTTCGACTCAGTTTGAACCAATCTACTTCCACCTTTCGTTTGGTCACTTACTTGTAGGACGCTCTGTATATTGTACATATATTGTATATATATACAGAGTGTCTCATTTTAAAAGTTCCACCCTCATAACTTTTCAAGATCAACGTTTGAAGGAAAACGACTCGAATAAAAGTTGTAGGAGACAAAGGGGGCTATCTAATAGTGACCTTGGATTTGACATTAAAGGTCATTTTCAAGGTCATTTGAAGGTCAACTTCCGTTTTTTAAATGGGACCCCCCATTTTTTATTGCATATTCTTGTAGCTTATCTCGAGAGCTTTTCAAAACACTATAATAAAGTATTTTTTCATTAAATATTTTTCGAGTTATTTTATATTTTAATCTGACATATTTTGATATAAAAAATAAAATATCTCGTAAAATATTTAGTTTTCGATAATCTTACCGTAATACTTTTATGTACAGAATAATGAGACAAATCAATTAGTGTAAAGAAAAAAACAAATAATTGTTTAAAAAAATATATTGTAAATAATTACATACTTTTTCTTAAAAACAATTATTTTTTTTACACTAATTAATTTGTCTCATTATTCTGTACATAAAAGTATTACGGTAAGATTATCGAAAACTAAATATTTTACGAAATATTTTATTTTTTATATTAAAATAAATCAGATTAAGATATAAAATAACTCGAAAAATATTTAATGAAAGAATACTTTATTATAGTGTTTTGAAAAGCTCTCGAAATAAGCTACTGGGGGGTTCCATTTAAGAAAACGTCGATCACATTGATCTCACCTTGAAAAGGTCACTCAAGGTCAAATCCATATTTTCATCATGTGTCCCCTTCTGAACCATACAACTTTTGTCTAAAACATTTTTGTCTTAAACTTATAGATTTTAAAATATTTCAGTGAATACATTAAAATGGCCTACCCTGTATATATACAGGGTGTCCCACCAAAAGTGACCACCTCCTTTTATCTTTTAAACTAAAAGAGATAGACCATAACAAATATACAATATCAAATTAAATGGTTCAAACTGAACTCTATTGAGAGCATAATAGTTGCTTTCAAAAGCTATCTGTGTTAACGAACGGAGAGGTATGAATAATTTTTTTATAATAATGCGAATATTTTGATGTGATATAAGTTGTAGCACTGTTTGAAACGAATACAACAATGTATGATATAATATAAATATTTTATATATTATACGTGTTTTATCAACTTGAAATATCGCGGGTGACGTCTACCTTTTCATTTTCGGTCCTGCGATATGGCCAACTTCGGATTGAATATTATGATCAAATGACAACATGATATATGTCAATCTCTAACGGCCGTGGCACATAAAAAAACTTAAGCAGTAAGACTTAAGACGTAAGCGAATTGACCAATCACGATCAAACAGTAAGGCAGCCATATTGAAATGTAAGCTACGCTGAAAATTCCGTATGGTTGAAATTCTTAAGTCTTAAGTCTTACTGCTTAAGTTTTTTTATGTGTCCGGGCCCTAATACACGAGTCAGAAGTTGGCCGTAACGCAGTGCAGAAAGTGAAAAGGTAGACGTCGCCCGCAATATTTCAAGTCAATAAAACTCGTATAATATGTAAAATATTTACATTATATCATACATCATTGTATTAGTTTCAAACAGTGCTATAATTTTTATCATATCGAAATATTCACATTATTATAAAATAATTATGCATACCTCTCCGTTCGTTAACAGATAGCTTTTGAAAGCAACCATTATGCTCACAATAGAGTTCAGTTTGAACCATTTAATTTGATATATATTTGTTATGGTCTATCTCTTTTAATTTAAAAGATAAAAGGGGGTGGCCACTTTTGGTGGGACACCCTGTATAAAACGAAAAGTGTTTTCCAATAACTTTGGTACATTTAATGTTTTTCGTGTTATAAGAATTATTGAAAATTTCGAGATTTGTTTCAAATAGTTTTGAACAAGTTCTTGTATAATCTAGTAAATCATATGCTTCAGGTAGAAAATTTGATTAAAATTTTGTGTTTATTATAGTTAGATCCACTATCGCAACATCTTTTCGCTTTGGAGCCTAAAAGATGGCGACCTTTAAGGACAAGGCTGTCGCCCGTTTTTACGTCCGGTAAATTAAAGGAGATGTTTTCTTTAATATCACAGTGCTCCGATCGACTTGAACAATACATAGAAACATTAGCGAGCAAAAACGAGCCTGTAGAATGTCGCGAATTGACGGCCAAGTATACGACCGATGTAATAGGTACTTGCGCCTTCGGCATTGAGATGAACGCTATGTCAGACGAAGACAGCGAATTCCGCAAGATGGGAAGATTGGTCTTTACGCCAACTTGGGAGAATATTCTACGGGCGAGATTCAAACAATTTCTGCCGTGGCTTTGCGATATTCTCAGTTACATCCTACCAAAAACAGAGGTCAACAAATTTTTTACACGCATTGTCATAGAGACCATGACCTATAGAGATGCGAATAATATTGTTAGGCACGATTTCATTGATATATTGCGCGAATTAAAAAAACATCCAGATAAAGTGAATAATATCGGTAAGTGACAACTTTTGATTCATGTGGATATTTTTTATCATGCGATTATTTTTTGAATGAGAAACACATGATTTTGAGTAGGGGAAAGTAAGGTAAAACCGGATAGGCGTGTCAAACCGAGTACCTCTGTTTCTTCGTGATAAGTGCTACTATCTTTGGCCAACTCGTGTTATTAGTTGTAGAGTAATGTCATCATTATTTTGAGATGAACTGTGCCCACGTGCACACGATATTTTTTTTTGAGAAGTTCAAAATTTTCGGGCTAAAAAAGATCGATATTGGGGCAACAATCGAGTCGTTATGGACTTTTTCTACACAGAGCATCTGTTTCGGTAAAAGCAGCATTGTATTCTGTACATATTAGAGAATATATCACATTAGTTTTGATCATCCCTTTCTATGCCGGAATATACAATTGCCATGTTTGTTATTTTCTTCATGTTGGGGCAAAACCGGGTACCTATACATCTAATGTAATAAAAAGAGGACAAACTATTATGCTGACTTTGTCTCCCTACAAAAAGCAGTTGGAAACGGAAACTACTACTCAGAGAAAGAAACCACCAAAAAAAAATTTTTTGAGATCCCTAAAATTAAAAAATTAAATAAGAAAGTCTTGCAGAAATGTAGAACAAGAGAATATCTTTATTTGTGATTTTTGGCAATAGAACACATCTTTGTATTGTATTTTGATTAAAATAAATCTAGATTTTGTAATTGCACGGTGTTTTACATGTTTTCAAATGGGTACCCGGTTTTACCCTACCAGTAGGGCAAAACCGGGTATTTTGACTTCTCCAAAAAATGTTGTTATTTTTGGTAACCAAATATTTTTTTTTTAGCAATTAGCCTCATTTTCTCATAGTTTAATATCCACTAAAGACTACTAACTGCAAAATTTTTTTACTCTGATTTTTTGTAGGAAGACAAATCCAAAAAAAGTACCCGGTTTTACCCTACTTTTCCCTATATAAAATATCAATTCATCAAATATTAAATGTTAAATGGATAGATAAATTATAATATTTAATTCTCGAACAAAAATAAGATTATTTGTATTATTTGTAACAAGAAATTATTACATTTTAGATTTGACCGAAAGCTTGATAGCTGCTCAAGCATTCATATTTTTCGTTGCCGGCTTTGAAACTTCATCGACGACCATGAGTAACGCTCTTTACGAGTTGGCATTAAATCAGAAAATACAAGACAAGCTACGTGAGGAAATTAATGAAGAATATATCAGAAATAATGACAATTTTACATATGAGAACATTAAAAAAATGAATTATTTGGATAAAATTTTTAAAGGTACGTTAGTAGAAGAGAAGATTTATTAAAAAAAAGATATGGTATTTATTTATAGCGACATTATAATGTTATCTGTTGTTGACTTTTAACACAAATAAGAAATAAATCTTTATAACTTCTATATTTCATACCTCATTTTCATTGTTCTGAATATGTACAGAAACTTTACGAAAATACCCGCCGGTACCACAGCTTACAAGAAAAACGACGTCGAATTATACTTTTGATGGTATCAAAGTTAATATACCAAAAGATCAGGACATATGGATTCCCATTTACTCGATTCAACGAGATCCTGATATTTATCCGAAGCCAGATGTGTTTGATCCAGAAAGATTTAATGACGAAGTTGTGCAAACCAGGCACCCGATGTTTTATCTACCTTTCGGTGACGGACCAAGGAATTGTATTGGTAAAATGAAATAGATTTAAATATACGTCTTTATACATACAAGTTCTGTTTGTTTTGCTTTTAGGCTGAATTTCTTTACTGAGAAGCTTAAGTCTCTTCTTGTAATAATTATTTTTAATTTTTAGATGCTTGCTTCTAATTGAAAATTTTAATGTTTTTCTTGTAATAATTATTTTTTATTTTTAGGTGCCCGCTTCGCCGTTCATCAGACAAAGATTGGGCTTATAAAGATATTACGAAACTATAAAGTCGAAACTTGCGAAAAAACGCCAATACCATACGTAAACGATGCTAGGACGTTTATATTAACACCATTAGGTGGAATATATTTGAAAATGATTAAAATCCATCAATCTTAGTTTACGCTCAGTCTTTTCTCTCAAAAAACGTGCGTCAAAAAAGTGAAGAAAATATTTATAAATTAGAATAATAATGGCCGAAGCTTGATAGCTGCTCACGCATTCATATTTTTCGTTGCCGGCTTTGAAACTTCATCGACGACCATGAGTAACGCTCTTTACGAGTTGGCATTAAATTAGAAACTACTTTAATTGAATTATTATTATTTTATTAATATCTATAGTAGTAATAGTACTTTGTGATTATATTAATTTATTAATAATTTGGATTAATTATCTTAAATTTATATTGTTACATGTATGATAGAAAGATAGCTATATTTTTTTCTTCTGCTGAGTTAATGAGAACTTGTAAAAATAGAGAATAAGCAACATATAAAGTGTTTATAAATTTTCAATATTTTTAACATTGTTAAATAATATACATAAACATTATTTTTGTATATCCGATATACTATCTATTCCATTGTCTGAAATGAAATCACAAGGTGCATGTATAATATTTGTAGTCCGAGAAATCGGTAAGATTTTTAGATTTCATTCATCCCTTAATAGAATGTGATGAAACATTATCAGCGGAGATGTATATTTAAATAATATATTACGGGACACATTTCTTTGATTACATTAAAAATTTGTTGTAGGTGTAGCATATAAGGCGCACGTTTCATATTTGAATATTGTTATTACTTATGTAATTTGTATCTTTTTTATGATATTATATTTTTAGTATTATTCTTAACTTTTATTAACTTGTTTTTAACGTAATTTTCAGATTTCTTTTTCTTTATTAATAACGGTTTTGGCCAAATATTTTATACACTTTCCTTTTTAAATCACTATTTGATTACTAAGCGTTGCAATACAATATCGAACACGCATTTATCTTCAAATTGCATATTTTAAATTAATTATTTATATATTAGCATGGAATATAAAAGACGTCAACACTGTAGCTTCGATAATTAGCATTATTAATACACGTGAAAAAATATTGGCAACTTATTTTGTTCCTCTCTCCTGTATATTTATTTTTTAGTAGAGAAAAAATAATGTATTTGAAATTTAAATTTATATAAACGAAAACACAAACATATTTGGGACATATTTATTAATTGTTTATATTTAATCATGATCAATTTCTTAAATAATGCATAATGATGTTTTCATTTTCGAATAAACAAATTAATTTGATGCTATAATCATTATTTTTAAAGAGATTTAAAAACAATGTTAAAATACAATGTCAATCAAAAAATCAATAATCAAATTGCACTTTAAAATACTAAAGTAGCCATATAAAAACATCAATATATTATGAATATTTTATTATATTAGTTCATGCAATTTATCGCA
>CAJQTV010002002.1:0-12061 GCA_907163055.1 Formica aquilonia x Formica polyctena | reverse complement strand
CCCTTCCGCTTTCCCCCTCTCGGTCGTCTAAAAACTGTTCTAATCCATATTCCCCCTTTTTTTCTATTTTTCCCCTATCCATCTCTCTCGCTCTCATGGGAAAAGTGGGTTTTGGCGGCCTATCTTAACTACACTTTATATTTCTTTTTATCAAAAATTATGCCTTTTTCCCAGAAAGAAACGAAATTCGTTAAAAAAACTGCTAAAAAAAATCATTCGCATCACTCGGCTTACACATACCATGATATATCCAATTACGAATGGAAATTGTATAAATACCGATACTTAAATAGATGCCATGATGGGCCAAATTGGCTACTAGAACTTTTCAAAATTGGAAACCGTCTAATTTATTTTTTTAATTGGGAGAAAATTTTCTATAGATCGTTCCACACAAAAGGAAAGGGGCCAAATTACAAAACACCATTACCCATACTTTTATTTTTTACGGATGCGTTACTGGTGTATTAACTAAAACTCTAACTCACTAGGAAATTCATATGACCGTGCTTTTTTTAATATTCTCAGAAACCTTAGCAATATTGTGAGGAACATTACGTTCTAAAATTAATTTCTTTTAAATTTTTCCCGAAAGCTTAGCTCATTATTCACTTATTTTTAAATCTGTAAATGCAGGTATTTTTTTTCCCCTCATCAAAAAGTATATATATCATTGTTTTCAAGCTAAAAATCTATTGATAATTCCTCCGATTGGTCTGTATCGTCGAATGATGTACTATTCGGGGAAAAAATTTTCTGAATTTGTTTTAAATTTAGCAGCTTCTTCTTTTACATTAGGTGCAAAAATTTGATAAAAGTGAAAAAATGAAGTAGAATTTGGACTATGTAAAAAAATCAAATCTTTTATTCGTAAAACTCGATTAAAAATTTTGAAATTTCCCTTTGCTCTGGGTTTAAAAATTTTAAAAATCTTTAGGGATGATAAAAAAAGAGTTATACCTAAACAAAAATTTTAAAAATTTTACACGCGTTACAAAACCCAAAATCAAATCTGAAAAGAACCTTAAAATAAAAAAATATTTTAAATTTAAAAAAAAATTTTAAAAATTAATATATAAAATATATATAAAATATTCCTCTCTTTTTCTCTCTCTCTCTCTTCTCTCTCTCTCTCTCTATATATATATATATATATATATATTATATTTATATAAAATTAAAAAAAAATATTAAAAAAATAAATACTTTAAAAAATGTTAAAGAAATATTATGTCGTAACCCGACCGATTTCTTTAAAATTAAAAAAAAAAACAATAAAATAGAACAGAAAAGATTGAGAAAAAAGCTGACCCAAAACAAAGCCTTAGAATAAGGGAAAAACCCAAAGGAAAAAAAAATTAAGAAAAAAAAAGAGAGTATTAAAAAAAAAAAGTAAGAACCGGGCCGTTCTCGGAAGCTGATTTAAGCACCTGACGACACAGCTGACGAGCGGAGCACGAGACATCCCTCCCCGGTCGGGGGAAACCCACACCCCTCCCTAATAAACGATTTTAATTTAAATTAATATGTTTTGACGCGAGATGCACCGACGCTAGCTCGGGTAATATGCTCTTTAAACATCGCTCGCTATTTTCCCCTCGCTCATATCAACAGTATGGGATAACCGTCTATCGCGCCCGACTATTAAAAATCGCGACTAAGTGAAAGGTAAAAAAGAATCTGTAAAATATAAAAATTTATACCAAACCTTTCGGGGAAGTGTCTTATTTCGAGCGTGGATCCTAATCCTTTGGGCGATAAACCCCAAAAGACCTCTTCCTTGCGGCTAAGGCACAACTTTAAATTTGGGTGGAAAGCGGTGGGATACGCCAGCTCTAACAAGATCGACTCCGGCAAAGGCCCAAAACCCGAGGAAGAAAATTCCGTGGAATCGACAAAACGAGAGACAGAAAAGGGAAAACTCCGTCAAACGGTCAACAACTACAACCGGGGAAAAAGGGAAAGTCCATCGGGGGAACTTCGAAAAAACCCGGTACATAAAGGGACAACGATAAGCGGAACCTAAAGGCGCACCGACCTATCTCAACGCACGCAAAACATCGACGCCCGACGGCCGACACCGAACGGGACAATGCTGCTCATCGTATTATTGTAATCGAAAAATTAAAAATTTGTAAACGCTGAATGTCGGAAAACCAAAAACGCGAAACAAAAAATCTAGCGAATAAATCGTGGCTATTTAGCGAACCAAAAAATGAGCCATTAGAAAAAAAGCGCTTTTAAGCCCTATAAGGGGTAGCAGAAAGAAGAAACTCCGGGGATATACGCGATAACGTACGAAGAAATCTAAACGCATTAAATTCAAGCAAAATTTTGTCCAAACCCAAGAACTCGGGGAAAAACGTTGTAACCCGAAACGCGAATTTTCATTCGGCGAATTAACAAACATTTTAATAGCGAATAATATAAACTAAATGTTTGATGTCGAATAAATAAATAAGCGCGTCTAGTAGACTAACAAAAACCGCCGGAATTCTCACTAACTTCATACTTTCCCGAGTACTTTGCCCCCAAACCAAAATCTTTTCGTACTTGAGACATGAAAATAACTAAAACCCCTTTTCCCGGGGCATCGCAACCCATCACATCGGAAGATATCGTTTGAGGGAATTAAGCGATTACAAAAGAAGCAGATAGAAACGCGACAAAACCAAACGCGCAAGCCAAGAAAGCCGACGCCCTTTTAGGGACATTTTTTGGGGGAAATGAAGGGGAAAAAAAGGAGAACGGGAAATTAGAAGTAGGGCATGCCGAATATCGATTTAAGAATGAGGGGGACCGCAACCCCGGCAAAAAAATTTAAAACCCTAGAACTCCGCCGGGGAATGAACCGAAACCGCGTACGAGTCCAAAACCCAAAGATTACAACATCAAAAGGGGAAACGCGGTTTTTTTCCCATTAAAAGAGGCCCCGGGGAAAAGTTTCCCGGGAAATTTTCAAAAGGATTGTCAAAAAAATTTGGGCAAGAATTTTTGAGGGGAAAACTACGTATGCATAAAACATTTGACCACTTAGACAATAACGCTATTAGGGGGCAGTTTTTTATGCACGAAATTGAAAGGCAGGGGCAATGCTAGTTTTCCCCAAACGCAAAAAAATTCGAGATTTTGCGAAATTTAAAAAAATAATTGGAAGGTCGGGCTATGCGAGAAAAAAGGGGTACGACACATCTAAAAATTAAAATTTTAACCCGCTAAAACAAAAACCCGGAAAAAGCGCGCGAACTTACGGACTTAAGCCGAAAAACAAAGCCATGGAGCTATACAAAATCGATGAGGGAAAGGACGCACCCATACATTAGAAAAAAACGCGCAATAAATGGAAATAATACAGCAACAAGCCTTTGAAAAATTTTCCAAAAAAAGGGTTGGCAAGACAAAATTAAAACTATTGTTCGATCGCGAGGATATCTACGTTGCAAGAAGCAAAAGCAGCGGCCAGGGGGAAAAAAGGTTAAAAGGGGCCGGGGCCGCGACCGGCACGCAAAAACAATTTTTCACCGACCTATAAACAGGAAAAACAAATGAAAGTGAAATGTCAAAAATGCCCGGGAAAAAACCCGGGGATTACGGTCGAGATTGGTTTGAACTGGTTTGATACGCCCAACCGATTTTTATTGCCGAAACCCGGTAGAAAATCCCGCGTAAATACGGTAAATAAAAAAATTGGGTTATTTGGGAAAAAAAAACCCCGGGCACGATGGGGAAGAATGTTGGTTATTTCACGGGCGCCCCCCTAGACAAACAATCGAGCCGAACCAAATAATATGTTTCATGGGCCCGGGAAAAAAAAAACCGCAAGAATAACGAGCAAGGAAAAAAAAACTTTAACTCCGCGCAAAATAGCGATGAGGAAGAAGGGAACGAAAGAAAGTCGACCCACCTACAAATTTAATATCAAGTATCACACTTTAAAAAAACCCGCATATACAGACAGGATTGGACCTTGTCACTTACCAATGCGAGAAACGAAAATTGAAAAAAAAAATTTGGGGTATTTGATACAGGAGCCCAATATCACAATTAAAATGAAACATTTAAAAGGCGAAACGTTTAAAAAAAAAGAAAAGATAACGCTCACCGGCGTAACCGGGAAAATAAAATATATCCAAATTTGGGAAAAATTTAAGGCGAAAAATAAATCTGGGAAAGCGCCGTCAAGCACACTATGTATGTTGTTAAGGATTACTTTCTGATAGAATATGACAGAATACTGGAGTTTATTTTCTAAAGAAAACATCAAGCCACTTGCAATTATAAAACAAAAAATTAAAAGGAAAAGGGATATCTTACAGGGTTTACCCCTATCTAAAAATGACGTTGAAACCCCCGTAGCGAAGGGTATAAAACAGGTCGCTACTGATAAGAACACGATAAGGGGTGATAAAGGCAGAAGAAACAATACCCGGGAAAATTTATAGGTTTAAATTTCCTAGTAGAACCTACGAATTAAAATATGTGCAGCAAGCCTTCTAAATTCAACGGATAACAAAAAATCGAAATGTTTTAAAGGGCCCCAAATAATTTTTAGAGGAAAACGAACGAATGAAACAGAAGAAATTAACGTAAAATTGGGTTATGGGCCCCAAAAAGGCTATAAACCCAAAATTTTAATAAATTGTAACGGTTCACCTTTCCCGTACCCCCGCGGATCAAAAGGGTCGCCGGTGCCAGGATTCGGGGGAAGGGGGGAAAATCCCAAATTTCTTTTACCTTGGTATAAAACGGTTTAAACAATCCGTTTAAATTCAAGCGGTTTATATAACAGATCTTTCACACTGAAAGCTATGGTACAATGCGTGCGAGACATGCGGGAGTGATGCCTACAGCGCTTTCGCGCGTGAGGCGGTGGTTACTATTCAGCAAGGTCGACATGCAAGCCCGTGTTGTGCGCGTAGGAGCCGGGAGCGGCCGGGTGTCGCACACGGTCCGTGTTCGCAGTCGCGAGGTTCGCATGCAGCCACTGGTGTATTCCTATGCGAACAGACAGATCTTAATACCCTACGGGGTGGCCGCGGGGCGCTTTCAAACGCAATTCCGAACTGCCTGACCGCCTTATTCCTTAAAAGGAAGGGGCGTCGGCGTATCTATCCTATAAAAAGGACTGACGCTCCGTAGTCAGTTTGAGCCTTATGTGAAGGATAGGAAACGTCGGCGACCTGGCTGGAATCCGACTGATCTATTAACTCTTCAGTTAGTAAGTCGCGTATATACAATGTACGGTTCTATAATACGAACAGTCGCGGGTATATGTCACGTATTACAATGTATCAGGTCGCGGTATTAATGTACAGACAAAGCGGTACTATAGCTCTTAGAAGCGCGAGACCCAAACGCGTCTTATGAATACAAACAGGTCGCGGGATAGATACAAAACAGTCTTGATACCGGTAAATAACCGCACAGGGCGAACACGCGGGGGCGGACTTGATCAACATAACTTAGGAATGCGCCTCCCAGCAACCGGGAAGTCCTGGCCTATACCTACGTGGAAGCCGTAAGCTGGTGTAAAACGCGAGGTATCAGGTATTTCGCCGTCCCAGCAAACCGGGAAGCGCGGCCTCACTACGGGAAGCCGTAGCCTGGTAATTAGACGCGAGGTATCAGGATGCGCCGTCCAGCAATACCGGAAGCCCGCTACTAACGAACCCGTAATCCCGGTGTAACGCGGGTACTAGGTGCGCCGTCTTCAGCAAACCGGGAAGCCCGGGCCTAACTACGGGACGCCCGTAGCCTGGTGTAACGCGAGAGTTGGTTCAGATTTCAGGATCTCGAGAGTTGGATGTGATAGGAATCGGGGCGAGGAACGGTAAACTTAAGGTCCGTTCCGAACGAAGGAAACTTGCGTACACTTCCACCTTAACTTTGTGAACCGAGAAGCGTTGTTCCTCAGTTTCTTGATGTGTAATGAAAACTTCCGGTATATCTCACGTAGAGGTGCGTAACTAAGTCGTTCCGAACGAAGGAAACTTGCGTACATAGCGATCGTAGCTCTGTGTGCCGAGAAACGTTGTTCCTCAATTTCCTTGATGTGTTATGAAAATTTTCTGCAAATCTCGCTTACAGGCACGTAACTAAGTCGTTTCGAACGAGGAGACTTGCAGACATAGCGAATAGCTCTATGTTCCTAGAAGCGTCTTCCGACTATAACTCGAAGTCGAGGAAGACGGTTATAAAGTTACGAGCGCAATCGCTGACAAAGCAAACCACGCGCGGAGGCCACGCGTTTCGCGAAGCCGAAGACCGTTGATAACGCCGGAAATGCAAGCAAAGAATATACGTAGCTTGCATCCGGGGTTTTTTCCACCCAAAATCGAGCGACACGACACCTATGGTCCTGTCGCTCTAAGCGATTTGTGCCCCGTTGTCCAAAAAACTATCGAAACAGGAGGTGATAAAACTACCACCTCGAACGAGCGCTAGGTCAGTCTTAATCACAAAACCACCCGAAACAGTTATATTCATACAATTATACAGCACAGTCGAATTTAATAAAGAGGCAACCGCGAGAACGGACAATTGAAAATCATTTTAATAAAAGGAGCGTCCCAGCTGATCTCGCGACGGCAGCCGCGATATCAGGCACGCGCAGCAATTCTATCCCACGATAAGCCGAGTTGAAGTGCGAGAAAGACAGGAAGATTGCAAGGCGATGTATACGCCTTCAGGACTTTATTTCTACAACGACTCCAAACTTGGTGCCACGGCGAGACGACCCTGCCCGCTCCCGAACTCCTTAGTTCTAATTTGGCCAACGATCCCCAAAAATTCGTTGCTTCCACGGAGGCTTTCACACACTTACAGGCACGTAACTAAGTCGTTCCGAACGAAGGAAAAACTTGCGTACATAGCGATCTTAGCTTTGTGTGCCGAGAAGCGTTTTTCCTCAATTTCCTTGATGTGTTATGAGAAGCGTTGTTCCTCAATGTCCTTGATGTGTTATGAAAATTTTCGGCAAATCTCGCTTACAGGCACGTAACTAAGTCGTTCCGAACGAAGGAAACTTGCGTACATAGCGATCTTAGCTCTGTGTGCCGAGAAGCGTTGTTCCTCAATTTCCTTGATGTGTTATGAAAATTTTCGGCAAATCTCGCTTACAGGCACGTAACTAAGTCGTTCCGAACGTAGGAAACTTGCGTACATAGCGATCTTAGCTCTGTGTGCCGAGAAGCGTTGTTCCTCAATTTCCTTGATGTGTTATGAAAAATTTTCGGCAAATCTCACTTACAGGCACGTAACTAAGTCGTTCCGAACGAAGGAAACTTGCGTACATAGCGATCTTAGCTCTGTGTGCCGAGAAGCGTTGTTCCTCAATTTTCCTTGATGTGTTATGAAAATTTTCGGCAAATCTCGCTTACAGGCACGTAACTAAGTCGTTCCGAACGAAGGAAACTTGCGTACATAGCGATCTTAGCTCTGTGTGCCGAGAAGCGTTGTTCCTCAATTTCCTTGATGTGTTATGAAAATTTTCGGCAAATCTCGCTTACAGGCACGTAACTAAGTCGTTCCGAACGAAGGAAACTTGCGTACATAGCGATCTTAGCTCTGTGTGCCGAGAAGCGTTGTTCCTCAATTTCCTTGATGTGTTATGAAAATTTTCGGCAAATCTCACTTACAGGCACGTAACTAAGTCGTTCCGAACGAAGGAAACTTGCGTACATAGCGATCTTAGCTCTGTGTGCCGAGAAGCGTTGTTCCTCATTTCCTTGATGTGTTATGAAAATTTTCGGCAAATCTCGCTTACAGGCACGTAACTAAGTCGTTCCGAACGAAGGAAACTTGCGTACATAGCGATCTTAGCTCTGTGTGCCGAGAGAAGCGTTGTTCCTCAATTTCCTTGATGTGTTATGAAAATTTTCGGCAAATCTCGCTTACAGGAACGTAACTAAGTCGGTCCGAAAGAAGGATACTAGAGTTCTTAGCGATCTTATTTATGTGAGCCGAGAAGCGTTGTTCCTCAATTTCCTTGATGTGTTATGAAAATTTTCGGCATATCTCACTTACAGGCACGTAACTAAGTCGTTCCGAACGAAGGAAACTTGCGTACATAGCGATCTTAGCTCTGTGAGCCGAGAAGCGTTGTTCCCCAGTTTCCTTGATGTGTTATGAAAATTTTCGGCAAATCTCGCTTACAGGCACGTAACTAAGTCGTTCCGAACGAAGGAAACTTGCGTACATAGCGATCTTAGCTCTGTGTGCCGAGAAGCGTTGTTCCTCAATTTCCTTGATGTGTTATGAAAACTTTCGGCATATCTCACTTACAGGTACGTAACTAAGTCGTTCCGAACGAAGGAAACTTGCGTACATAGCGATCTTAGCTCTGTGTGCCGAGAAGCGTTGTTCCTCAATTTCCTTGATGTGTTATGAAAATTATCGGCAAATCTCGCTTACAGGCACGTAACTAAGTCGTTCCGAACGAAGGAAACTTGCGTACATAGCGATCTTAGCTCTGTGTGCCGAGAAGCGTTGTTCCTCAATTTCCTTGATGTGTTATGAAAACTTTCGGTATATCTCACTTACAGGTACGTAACTAAGTCGTTCCGAACGAAGGAAACTTGCGTACATAGCGATCTTAGCTCTGTGTGCCGAGAAGCGTTGTTCCTCAATTTCCTTGATGTGTTATGAAAAATTTCGGCAAATCTCGCTTACAGGCACGTAACTAAGTCGTTCCGAACGAAGGAAACTTGCGTACATAGCGATCTTAGCTCTGTGTGCCGAGAAGCGTTGTTCCTCAATTTCCTTGATGTGTTATGAAAACTTTCGGCAAATCTCACTTACAGGTACGTAACTAAGTCGTTCCGAACGAAGGAAACTTGCGTACATAGCGATCTTAGCTCTGTGTGCCGAGAAGCGTTGTTCCTCAATTTCCTTGATGTGTTATGAAAATTTTCGGCAAATCTCGCTTACAGGCACGTAACTAAGTCGTTCCGAACGAAGGAAACTTGCGTACATAGCGATCTTAGCTCTGTGTGCCGAGAAGCGTTGTTCCTCAATTTCCTTGATGTGTTATGAAAATTTTCGGCAAATCTCGCTTACAGGCACGTAACTAAGTCGTTCCGAACGAAGGAAACTTGCGTACATAGCGATCTTAGCTCTGTGTGCCGAGAAGCGTTGTTCCTCAATTTCCTTGATGTGTTATGAAAATTTTCGGCAAATCTCGCTTACAGGCACGTAACTAAGTCGTTCCGAACGAAGGAAACTTGCGTACATAGCGATCTTAGCTCTGTGTGCCGAGAAGCGTTGTTCCTCAATTTCCTTGATGTGTTATGAAAATTTTCGGCAAATCTCGCTTACAGGCACGTAACTAAGTCGTTCCGAACGAAGGAAACTTGCGTACATAGCGATCTTAGCTCTGTGTGCCGAGAAGCGTTGTTCCTCAATTTCCTTGATGTGTTATGAAAATTTTCGGCAAATCTCACTTACAGGCACGTAACTAAGTCGTTCCGAACGAAGGAAACTTTCGTACATAGCGATCTTATTTCTGTGAGCCGAGAAGCGTTGTTCCTCAATTTCCTTGATGTGTTATGAAAATTTTCGGCAAATCTCGCTTACAGGTACGTAACTAAGTCGTTCCGAACGAAGGAAACTTGCGTACATAGCGATCTTAGCTCTGTGTGCCGAGAAGCGTTGTTCCTCAATTTCCTTGATGTGTTATGAAAATTTTCGGCAAATCTCGCTTACAGGCACGTAACTAAGTCGTTCCGAACGAAGGAAACTTGCGTACATAGCGATCTTAGCTCTGTGTGCCGAGAAGCGTTGTTCCTCAATTTCCTTGATGTGTTATGAAAATTTTCGGCAAATCTCACTTACAGGCACGTAACTAAGTCGTTCCGAACGAAGGAAACTTGCGTACATAGCGATCTTAGCTCTGTGTGCCGAGAAGCGTTGTTCCTCAATTTCCTTGATGTGTTATGAAAATTTTCGGCAAATCTCGCTTACAGGCACGTAACTAAGTCGTTCCGAACGAAGGAAACTTGCGTACATAGCGATCTTAGCTCTGTGTGCCGAGAAGCGTTGTTCCTCAATTTCCTTGATGTGTTATGAAAAATTTCGGCATATCTCGCTTACAGGCACGTAACTAAGTCGTTCCGAACGAAGGAAACTTGCGTACATAGCGATCTTAGCTCTGTGTGCCGAGAAGCGTTGTTCCTCAATTTCCTTGATGTGTTATGAAAATTTTCGGCAAATCTCGCTTACAGGCACGTAACTAAGTCGTTCCGAACGAAGGAAACTTGCGTACATAGCGATCTTAGCTCTGTGTGCCGAGAAGCGTTGTTCCTCAATTTCCTTGATGTGTTATGAAAATTTTTGGTATATCTCACTTACAGGTACGTAACTAAGTCGTTCCGAACGAAGGAAACTTGCGTACATAGCGATCTTAGCTCTGTGTGCCGAGAAGCGTTGTTCCTCAATTTCCTTGATGTGTTATGAAAATTTTCGGCAAATCTCACTTACAGGCACGTAACTAAGTCGTTCCGAACGAAGGAAACTTGCGTACATAGCGATCTTAGCTCTGTGTGCCGAGAAGCGTTGTTCCTCAATTTCCTTGATGTGTTATGAAAATTTTCGGCAAATCTCGCTTACAGGCACGTAACTAAGTCGTTCCGAACGAAGGAAACTTGCGTACATAGCGATCTTAGCTCTGTGTGCCGAGAAGCGTTGCTCCTCAATTTCCGTGTTGTGTTATGAAAACTTTCGGTATATCTCACTTACAGGCACGTAACTAAGTCGTTCCGAACGAAGGAAACTTGCGTACATAGCGATCTTAGCTCTGTGTGCCGAGAAGCGTTGTTCCTCAATTTCCTTGATGTGTTTTGAAAATTTTCGGCAAATCTCGCTTACAGGCACGTAACTAAGTCGTTCCGAACGAAGGAAACTTGCGTACATAGCGATCTTAGCTCTGTGTGCCGAGAAGCGTTGTTCCTCAATTTCCTTGATGTGTTATGAAAACTTTCGGTATATCTCACTTACAGGTACGTAACTAAGTCGTTCCGTACGTAGGAAACTTGCGTACATAGCGATCTTAGCTCTGTGTGCCGAGAAGCGTTGTTCCTCAATTTCCTTGATGTGTTATGAAAACTTTCGGTAAATCTCACTCACAGGTAAGTAACTAAGTCGTTCCGAACGAAGGATTGTCGAAGGAAACTTGCGTACATAGCGATCTTAGCTCTGTGTGCCGAGAAGCGTTGTTCCTCAATTTTCTTGATGTATTATGAAAACTTTCGGTATATCTCACTTTCTGGTACGTAACTAAGTCGTTCCGAACGAAAGAAACTTGCGTACACAGCGATCTTAACACTGTGTGCCGAGAAGCGTTGTTCCTCAATTTCCTTGATGTGTTATGAAAATTTTCGGCAAATCTCGCTTACAGGCACGTAACTAAGTCGTTCCGAACGAAGGAAACTTGAGTACATAGCGATCTTAGCTCTGTGTGCCGAGAAGCGTTGTTCCTCAATTTCCTTGATGTGTTATGAAAATTTTCGGCAAATCTCGCTTACAGGCACGTAACTAAGTCGTTCCGAACGAAGGAAACTTGCGCGTACACTTCCATCTTAGCTTTGTAAGCCGAAAAGCGTTGTTCCTCAATTTCCTTGATGTGTTATGAAAACTTTCGGTATATCTCACTTACAGGTACGTAACTAAGTCGTTCCGAACGAAGGAAACTTGCGTACATAGCGATCTTAGCTCTGTGTGCCGAGAAGCGTTGTTCCTCAATTTCCTTGATGTGTTATGAAAATTTTCGGCAAATCTCGCTTACAGGCACGTAACTAAGTCGTTCCGAACGAAGGAAACTTGCGTACATAGCGATCTTAGCTCTGTGTGCCGAGAAGCGTTGTTCCTCAATTTCCTTGATCTGTTATGAAAATTTTCGGCAAATCTCACTTACAGTCACGTAACTAAGTCGTTCTAAACGATGGAAACTTGCGTACATAGCGATCTTATCTCTGTGAGCCGAGAAGCGTTGTTCCTCTATTTCCTTGATGTGTTATGAAAATTTTCGGCAAATCTCACTTACAGGCCTTAGCTTTGTAAGCCGAGA
>CAJQTV010002001.1:0-12914 GCA_907163055.1 Formica aquilonia x Formica polyctena | reverse complement strand
GGGTAAAGATAAAAAACACTGATCCGTGCTACGAGTAACCGCATCTCTCAAAATGGCGCAGAGCAACCTCTCGTTACTACCCATTGAAAAACTCTTGGATCGAGAAAATTATTCCAATTGGAAATTTGCCATGCAGACATACTTGCAACACGAGGATTTATGGGATTGCATCGAGGCATCTGAAGCAGGCCAGATTTGCACCGATACAAAGAAAACCGTACGTACAATAGCCAAAATTATTTTAACGATAGATCCGATAAATTACGTACACGTTCAAACTACCACTACCGCCAAAGAGGCGTGGGACAGACTCCGAGCCGCTTTTGAGGACACAGGTCTTACAAGGACGTTGTCGGGCTACTTCGTTACGCTCATTTACGACGCTAGCTAAATAAGTCATGCTTAACTCAGTTTGGACGACTACGTAAATACAATCATTCACAAAATCAGTCGTCACAAGCTCAACCGGTCTTTGGATTTGCTACAAGCGATAGCAGTGGATTGGGCACCTCCGTATAAAAAAAAATTGAAAAAATTACAAAAAAAACTGGCAGGATTACCTCTATGGTAATGGGCCTTTTGAAAGGTGCCTGGCTACAACCCAATAACCAGGGTGACGCATGTTAAAACAACAAACTGGTGACAGGACGTTAAATGGAACAATACCTCGGAATGACGGGGATTTGTTGAAAAACGGCCTCTCTTCAGCAAACCCCGCTTCCACACCATGGTAGCACAGAGAAGAAAATCATCATCAAAAATGGGCATACGATTGTTGCGAATGTAATGGTCATGGAACATATTAGCGAGTCAATGTCAATAAAATCGAAGTACTGAAGACTTCTAAAAAACCGAAAAATAAAGAATCTGCATTGAAGGCATGTTTAGTCTTTTTTTCTTTCTCAGGATCGTCATCAGGCTCTCAGCGATTGGTTATCATAGATTCGGGCGATTCAGAGATCTACTATGACGTATTTGATATTTGAGAATTGGTATTAACTTGAAAGGAAATCTATCGTCGGATCCCAAAGAAGGACCTATCCTGTATGTTGTCCATAACAATAAGCCATTTTCCCTAATCACCAGGGACTGTAGCGGAAAACTTGTCGCCTAAACGTCGATGTTACATAGGTTAAGGAACCGACACCGCTACATAGTACAGTGGGACGCACTTCATGTTTTCTGGAATTATCTGCTAATCTCTTTGTTCAGTAAGTAAAATAGTACAAAATGGATGACTCAAGGTTGATCTTTAACGAGAAAGGATGTGTAAGAATATTTATAGTCAAAAATAAATCTAATAGCCACATGGCATCACTAATAAATGATGTTCTATCGATAAATCAACCCTTACAATCGCTGAAACCATATTCAATTTATCAGTTCAAGAGATACGACAGATAGCGATTTATGGCACCGTAGACTTGGTCATATTAATCGGATCTCAATGAAAATCGCCCGAGATAAAACGGCAACAGGAATAAATTCATCGATACAAATCCAGAGCCCTGTATCATATGCCTGAAAGACAAACAGCACCACTTACCGTTCATAAAATCAAATACGCGAGCTATGAAGTCACTTCAACTCATTCACTCTGACTTATGTAGTCCCATGGAGAACACGTCCATTGATGGATCACGTTACTTCTTAACATTTATAGACGATCATACCAGAAAAGTATTCGTTTATTTTCTTTCATCTAAAGAACAAACTCTTGAAAAATTTCAGGAATTCAAAGCCTTTGCAGAGAAGCAAGTGGCCACAAATACAGAAGCTACGCACGGACAATGGAAAGGAATATGAAAACGGAAATTAAAGTCTTTCCTCAAGAAGAGGGTATTCAGCATCGGCTAACCGTGGCCTACGTTTCCTGAATAAAATGGTACCGCCGAACGCATGAACAGACCCTGGTCGAAAAGGCTTGCTGCATGCTAGCAATGCTCAGTTAGAGAAAATTTTTGGGCGGAGGCGATCTCTACGGCCGCTTACTTGGTGAATCGCTCTCCTTGCAAGAAACTAAATGGACTATGTCCTGAAGAAATTTGGCCCAACGAAAAACCAGACTTAAGTTATTTAAAGTCTTTGGATGTAGAGCTCAACTACATATTCCCAAGCAATTACGCAAGAAATGGGATAAAAAAACAGAAGAATGCATATTCCTAGGTTATTCCGAAGATGCCAAAGGGTTTACAGATTATGGCAGAAAAATAAAGAAAAATAACTAGAGGACGAGATTTTTACCTTTCGGGAAAATAATCCAAAAGGAAAAATGTTTAACTCAAGAGGATTCAAGAATAAAGGCAGCAATGAAGCAGGTTTCAATGCCTACCGAAGATAAATCTAAAACCCAAGTGATACCTCCGAAAATCTTGAAGAAGATACTTTATCCGAAGAAGGATCCTATAAAAACAATCAGTGATGATTCTTCATCTGAGCAGCCTCAGGTTACTCCAACAGTTGAACCACGACGTTCTACAAGAAAAAAGAAGCGAACCAGCGAAATATAGGGATTTGTTGCAAATTTCGTACATCAATCAAGAAACAGTTCCGGGAAACATACAAAGGAGCACTCGCCACTCCAGTTGCGGGATCATAGAAAGGTGCGATGGATGAATAATATAAATCCCTTATGAAAAATCATACATGGGAATTAGTGAACCCTCCAAAGCACGGCAAAGTAATCGGCAATAAGGGGGTCTATAAAATTAAAATACGACTCAAAAGGAGTGCAACGCGCTACAAGGCTCGACTAGTTATTAAAGACTTTGCTCAACGACAAGGGATTGATTATCAAGAAACCTTTGCTCCGATAGCACGACATACAATTTTTAAGAACCTTATTTACTATGGCAGCCGAAATGGACTTAGATATAGATCATTTGGACGTAGTAACCGCTTTTCTTCACGGAGATTTAGAAGAAGATATTTACATGGAGCAATCGAAAGGATACGTCGTACCAGGGGCCCAAAAAAACAAGGGTTTTTAAATTGAAGAAAAACCATTTATGGCCTAAAACAAGGGAAATTGAATCTGGAAACAAGTTCTAGACAAAACATTACAGGAGCTAATCTCAAACGCTCAAAATATGACCAGTGTGTATATTATCACATTGAAAACGGCGAGATCTTAATTGTGGCTGTTTTATGTTGACGACTTGTTAGTCTTGTCAAACAAAAAAGAAAATGAAGGACGCAATCAAGAAGAAGTTAACATCAAAATTTTTGAATGAAGGACTTGGAAGAGATTACGAGCTGTTTAGGCATACGAGTCACAAGAGATCGTAAAAAAAGAACAGTAAGCCTCGACCAAACGCAGTATATTGAGGAAAATTTTTCGCAAATTTAATATAGTGACTGCAATCCAGCCTCAACTCCTATGGCAACCGGATTACACCTCTCAAAGATGCTCTCCCCGCAAAAGAAGCAAGAGAAGGAAGAGATGAAAAAGATTCCATATTAAATGCAGTTGGAAGCATTTTTGTATGCTTGTCAAGCTACCCCTCCAGACATTGCCCATGCAGTCAGCGCAGTCAGTCGTTTTTTTTCAACTATCCAGGACAAACGCACTGGGGAGCCGTTAAGCGAATTCTGCGTACCTAAAAGGTACTATCAACTATAAACTAACTTTTGAAACTTCTGATGATTTTCAGAATTCAAAGTTACTATGATGCGGATTGGGCAAATGACGAGGATGATAGACTTCGACTACTGGCTACATCTTTACATGTCTGGGAGGTGCAATATCGTGGGAAAACTCGTAAACAAAACCCACTGTTGCACTCTCCACAACTGAGGCTGAAAATATGGCCCTCGCAGCGGCAGCACAAGAAGCTCTATGGATACGCGGGCTGGCACAGGAATTAAAAATTAATTCTTGCAACGAACCAATTCAGATTTAAATGCGACAACCGAGGAGCAATTGATCTGGCAGCCACAAGTATCGAGCAAGGACCAAAAACATAGATGCTCGTTACTATTTTCTACGAGAAAAACTTAGTCCAGTAAAATAGATCAAAAACACCGAATATTTACAAACGGATAGACAAGCCAATTTTTTTTAGGGTGAGTAGAAAGTCATAGGAGATGCCCGAATTCACAAAGTTCCAAAAAAATTTCCCTATGCGTCGGCGGCCATCTTCAAAATAGGGGTAAGTTTTGGATATCTCGGCTCCTATTGGTCGAATCTTTTTCCTTTTTTTAGTTTTGTAGGAAAAAAAATTTGCTACAACTTTTGTTTTTAAATTTTTTTTAATAGCTGTCAAGGAAAAAAATTACAACCAAAAAATGCCGTCAATTTGTGGGGGCCAACATTTTTATTGACAATTATATTGCCCCCGGTCTGTATTATCAAAAAAAATGTTCAAATAAAACTTGTAGAGGACTCAATTCTTTACAATTTTCGTATATCCGCTTTTGCGGTGACTCAAAAATACCAGAGATGAGGGCCCAAAATGCGCCTGAAACTCTTATGGGTTCGTTAGATTTTTTTATTATGGCTTTTAAATATTATGAGTGTTCGTCGAGTTTCTTCTCGTTGTCCTATCCGATTTTCTGTTGTATCCGGGCCCTTGTCGCATCTTCTCTTTTATATTTAAAAATTGTTTCTTCATTTTCTTGCAGAAACTTTTCAACATTATCCACATGCGAAATTGTTTGCGTTTAAAATTTTAATCTGTTTTTTTCATCGCGGGGCTGCAGCGTTTGTTTGTTTTTCTTTGCATGAGATTTAATTGCTCTTTTTTAATTTTTTGCGTCGTCTCCCGTCCATTGTGCCGAAGGTTTTTTTTGGCTATCGTTTCCTGACCCGTCGATTGGGCCTCGTCTTGCCCCTTCTTGGGTGTTTGGGTACCAAATTTTAGACGTTTTCAAGCAATTTTTCTGCTTGTTCTCTGTCCTTTTCGGGCTATTTGTAGCAGGTTGTGGAGGTTTCTTTCTTTTTTTTATTGAAAATGGTTTATCGTAGCCTAGAGCTCTCGTTTTGTGCCATATATTTTTTCCCCAATTGTTCATGTCGATGGTCCTTGCGGCAAATTGTCTTTTTTTTATAAACCATCTTCCATTTTGGACTCGATTTGGTTTATCTTTGCCCATTTTTTCGAAGTGGGATAACCCGGGTTTTCATTTTAAATTCTTTTATTTCGACTTGGGTATCAGGTTCGGTTTTCCTTACAGGGGGCTCCCGGGGGCAATAAGACTCCTGTAATAGAAAGTTTTGATTATATTATAATATTTTCTTAGAATCATTTGGGTGCATTCTCTTTTCTCGGGATGCATATACAGCTATTTTTGCTTTTATCTAGCCCTTTTTTCGGGCTTTTTATTCGCTCTTTCCATTCAGTCTTCTTCCGACGTCGTCTTGTATTGACGTTTTTTTTTTTTTTTTCTCTCCCGCTGTTTTAATTATCGCTTTGTTTTGTCGATTGGTGGTTTCATGGCTCCGAATTCGAGTGAGTTTCGTTTGGGCTGCGGGGCAGAGTTCGTGCGTGATAACGGGCGTCGCGCGGGGAAAGACCCGGGAGGAGCACAAACCATTTCTCCCCTCCTTTGGGGAATCAACTCTCGGCGCCCGCTTTGTTCGCGAGATCGATCTACTAGGCTTCCGGATCTAGTGTTGACCGGCCGTTGCTTTTGTGCCGGAAGTGGCTGTGGACGCTCTGCCGCCCCATTTTAAAACGAGGTCGCGGCTTGAGTCCGCTGGGGTCCGGCTCCTCGTTTCGTGGGACGTGGTTGGTTTCTCAACCCCCACCTCGTCCTGTGGGTCGGGGGTCGCTTCCTCAAACCCCGACCTGTCCTGTGGGGTCGTGGTGCCGTAGCACGGGAGCCTCGTTTCATTAGCGCATTCGTCCTGGGTCGCCTCTTCTTCAGGCTATGCTGGAGTGGAACCGGGGGCGCGGTTGGGACGTGGAAGTGGAGGGCGTTAAGAATAGGAATTTTTTATTTCTGTTTCCTTATTATTTTTTCTATTTTTTTTTTTTTATTCGCGCATTTTTCTTTTTCTTTTTCTTCTTTCTCCTACTTTTTTTTAAATTTTTGTAAATGGTTTTAATCGATTTATGTGGACCCCGTATGGTTTTCCTTCCCCTTTTTTTTGTGAATTTACTTCCGAATTTTTTTCGATATCGTGTTAGGGGGCCGGTCCATAGGGAGTCCAATTTCTTTGATCGTCCCCCGGCGAAATGTTTCGTCGTACAGAGGACTTTTTCTCCTAAACCCTTTAGTTTAAAATTTTTTTAGTTTTTTTTATCATAATTTTCTTTGGTTGTTTATTTTTTCGTTCCCTTCAGATCTCCTTTGCAACTTGCTGTGAGGCGCGTAATTTTTTTTTTCAAATTTTTGCGCGTAAACAACGTATGTATACGTGGGCTTAGGGGGTTGCGAAAAATGTCGGCGGTAATATTGCGTCGGTGCCCGTAAATTATTCGAAGGGTGTGAACCCTGTCGCCGTGTGCGGTGTTGTTTGTATGTAAAAACGCATAGGGAATCCATTCGTCCCAAACCCTTTGATCGGCATTTATATAATGTCCCGGGTATACGGCTAGAGTCCGGTGAGATCGTTCTAGCGTGCCGTTGCTTTCCGATGATACGCGGTTGTTTAATTTTTCGATTTTTTAAAAGTTTTGGGGACGTGTTTTTAAATATTTCACTAAAAAAAATTTTTTCCTTGATCCGTTAAATTTTTTCGGGGTACCGTGTTTTGAAAATTTATTTTCGTCGCGAATTCTTTTTGCAACTGTCCCCGGCTTCTTGATTTGGTATCGGAATTCTTTGCAAATTTTGTTAATATATCTTGAAACTTAAAATATATTTTATTTCCATTATTAGTAATCGTTAGTGGACCTACGATGCCCAATGCACATTTTTCAAAAGGTTTATCGGCAGAAATCCCGTTATTATTAGCGGTGCCTTAATTTTTTTTCGCGATAATTTGTTTTTTTGAAAAAATTCGCATTTTGTATATAGCCCTTCGACATTTTTTTGTCAACCCTCGCCAATTGTGGCATTAGGCGAATTCGTTTAAATCGTGCGCTCTTTTCCCTGAGGGCCTCCCACAGGTGCTTTCGTGATATTCGTATAGAATACGTGGGCTTCTCTCTTCCGTGTATCCTCGCGTTATCTTCGTGTCGGTGCTTCTCATCCCCCCTCGACCTTGTTGTATCCGCCACGGGGTCGACTTAGCGCGTCGCGTTTCCTATTTGCTGTCCCCGCCTTGTGTATGATCTCGTAATCTATTTTTTCTAATTATAATCTCCATCTAATTAATCGAGATCCAGGTCGGTTACATTAAAAAACCCCATACAGCGATTTAGGGTCTGTGCTATCGAAAAATTTCGTCCCGTAAAAGTACGGTCGAAAATTTTTTAACCCGGCCCATACTTTGCTAATAGTTCTTTTTCGGTCGTTTTTATAATTTTGTTGGGGCTTTTGCTAATATTCGACTTGCATATGCTTTGGTTGATCTTGGCCTATTTCCCCTTTGCGATAATATCGCTCCGATTGCATAATCTGATGCATCGGTCGTTACGATAAATTCTTTTTCGAAATCTGGTATTTTAGTAAAGGTGCCGTCGTTAATTTTTCTTTAGCATTTCCAAATGCTTGTTTGTTGTTCTTGCGTCCACTCAAATTTATTTTCCTTTTTGGTTAACTTCGTTAGTGGTTTCGCGATTTTAGAGAAAATTTTCAATAAATTTTCTATATATCCGGCTAATCCTATGACAGCTTGAATATCTTTTACTTTCCTAGGCGTCGGAAATTTTCTTACGGCCTCTAAATTTAGATGGATCCGGCGATATTCGTTTTCTTGTGATTATATGACCTAAATATGTCACTTCTTTTCGTAGGAATTCGCATTTGTCCGGCTGTAATTCAGATTGTTTTTCTCGCAATCTCGTAGGACTTCGATGAGTCTCTTGTTATGATCTGTAGGCTGGCTCCGTAGATTACATGTCATCCAAATATACTAAGCATTTTTAATTCCTTGTATGCCTATCAGTATTGAGTTCATTAGCCTGTGAATGTGGCTGGCGCATTTTTTAATCCGAAGGCATTCTTTGTATTCGTAATGCCCGTGAGGTGTGGAAAAAGCAGTTTTGCATTGGTCGCCTTTTTGCATCGGAATTTGGTGGTATCCGGATGCTTAATCCAGAGTTGTAAAGTACTTGGCGTTTTCCAGTTGATCTAATATATCCGTTATATTCGGTAAAGGAAATGAATCTCCTATAGTTAGATCATTTAATTTTCTAAAATCTACGACTATCCGTAATTTCGGTTTTCCTGACGCATCGGCTTTCTTAGGGACTACCAATAACGGTGCGTTCCATTGGCTCATGCATTGGTCGGATTATTTATTTTTAACATTTCTCGGACATTGTACGATTACTATCTTTTAGCTTCTCCAGCAGCGTAAGGCCGTAGTGACCGGTGAGTCGATCTTTTTGTGTTGCATCTTATCGCGACGTATACTTGCCGTCAGTGGGGGGGGGTTCTCCTTCGATATGCAGTCACGATCGCTAAAATCCTTGCAGATTTTCCATTATCATTTTCTTTTCTTCTTTATTTAAATGTTGTGTACGTAATAATCGTATACTTTTTTCACTACGCGGGATTACTTCCTCTTTATTTGGCGTTCGTATTACTTAATTCTTCTGTTTTCACTTCGTTCGATTTCCTCTATACTTACTTGCGGCATTAACTTTCGATTATGTTATCCGTTTTGTATTTAGAATTGCTTGCTGCACATATGTAATTCGTAGGTTCTACTAGGCAATTACCTATAAATATCCTGGTATTGTTTTCTTCTGGCCTTTATCACGCCTATCGTGTTCTTATCAGTAGCGACCTGTATTATAGTTTCGCTACGTGGTTTCAATGTCAACTTTAATAGGGATAAGCTTTAAGATATGCTGTCCTACCTTTAAAATTTCTTTGTTTTATAATTGCAAGTGGCTTGATGGGTTTTTGTAGGAAATCAACGCCTAGTATTCCTCCAATTCTATCGGAAAGTCATCCTTGACAACGTACATAGTAAACTTTTATTCGGCGCTTTCCCGAGTTATTGGGCCGCCTTAAAAATTTTCCCAAATTGGGACATATTTTAAAGTCTTTTTCGCCGGTAGCGTTATCTTTTTTTCTTTTATTACGTTTTTTGCCTTTTAATGTTTCACTTTTAAAATTTTGATATGCGGCTGCTGTATCAATAGCAATTTTATTTTTTTTGCGTTTCCCTTCTCGCATTGTAATGGTGACAAGGTCCAATCCTGTCTTAATGCGGCTATTTTTAAAGTTGAATACTTGATATTCAATTGCAGGTCCGGTGCGATTTTGCTTTTCGTTCCTTCCTCCTCATCGCTACTTTGGCGCGGAGTAATTTCTTTTTTCCTTGCTCGCTATTCTTGCGGTTTTTCTTTTCCTCGGTCGCGAATTATAACTGTTTGGTTCGGCGTCGATTGATCTCTATTTGGGGTCGTCCGTTTAATAACCCACATTCTTCGCGATCGTGTCGCGGTTTTTTTTTGCAATAATTGCAATATTTATTTATCGTATTTACGCGGGGGTTATCTATCGGGTTTCGGCAATGAAATCGCTTCGCTATCGCTATGTTCGACAATCTCGACCGTAATGCCCGGTTTTTGTCCGCATTTTTTGCATTTTACATCCGTTTTGATTTTCCTGTTTATAGGGTCGGTGTAAAATTGATTTTGCTTCGCGTGCCGGTCGCGGACGGTCCTTTAACCGCTTTTCTTCCGCGCTGGCCGCTGCTAATTGCTTCTTGCAACGTAGCATATCCTCGCGATTCGACAATTTTTTAATTTCGTTTTGGGCAATTCCACTATTTGGAAATTTTCTAAGGCTTTGTTGCTGTATATTTCCATGATGCGCGTTTATTATCTACTGTAATGATGACGTCCTTCACATCATCGATTCGTATAGCTCCTGCTAAGTTTGTCGGCTCTAAGTCCCGTACGTTCCGCGCGCTTTCTTCCCGTTTTTTCTGAAATTTTTAATTTAAAAAAAAAAAAAAATTTTTTTAAAAAAAATTTTTTTAAAAAAAAACCCCCCTTTTTTTTTCCCCCCGGGGCCCCCCTTTTTTTTAAAAAAAAAAAAAAAATTTTTAAAAAGGGGAAAAAAAACCCAAAACCCCAATTAAAAAATTTTTTAAAATTTGGAAAAAAAAAAAAAAGGGGTTTTTTTTTTTAAAAAAAAATTTTAAAAAAAAAAATTTTTTTTTAAAACCCCCTTCCCCCCCCCCCCTTTCCCCCCCCCTTTTTTTTCCCCCCCAAAAAGGGGGGCCCCGGGTTGGGGCCCCCCCCCCTTTTTTTTTCCCCCTTTTTTTAAAAAAATTTTTTTTTTTTTGGGGATTTTAAAAGGGGGGGGGGAACCCCTTTTAAAAAGGGGGGAAAAAATTTTGGGGGGGAAAGAAAAAAAAAAGGGGGCCTTTTTACCAAAAAAATTTTTTCCCCCAAAATTTTTTTTTTTTTAAAAAAAACCCCTAAGGGGAAAAGGGGGAAAAATTAAACCGTTTTCCCCGGGTTTTCCCCAAAAAACCCCCAAAAAATTTTTTTTAAAAAAGGGGGGGGCCCCCCAAAACCCGGGGGGCCCCTTTTGGGGAAAGGCGAAAAAAAAAATTTTTTTAAAAAAATTTTTTTTTTTTTTTCCCCCCCGGGGTTTTTAAAAAATTTTTTTTAAAATTTTTTTTGGGAAAAAAAAAATTTTTTTGGGGGGGGGGGGGGTTTTTTTTAAAAGGGTTTTCCCCCCAAAAAAAAAAAAACTTTTGGCCCCTAAAAGGGGAAAAAAAAACCCCCCCCCTTTTTTGAAAAAAAATTTAAAGGGGCCAAGGTTTCCCCCCCCTTTTTTTAAAAAACCCCCGGGGGGCCCTTTTTCCCCCAAAAAAAAGGGGGGAAAAAAAAATTAAAAAAAAATTTTTTCCCAAACCCCAAAAACCCGGGGAAAAGGGGGGGGAAAAAAAAAAAAAGGGAAAAAACCCCCAAAAAAAAAATTTTTTAAAAAAATTTTTTTTTAAAAAAAAAACCAGGGGGAAAAACCAAAAAAAAAATTTTTTGGAAAAAAAATTTTAAAAAGGGGGGGGAAAAATTTAAATTTAAAAAAATTTTAAAAGGGGGAAAAAAAGGGGGGTTTCCCCAAAAAAATTTTCCCCCCCAAAAACCCCCCAAAAAAACCCCCCCCGGGGGGTTTTGGCCTTTTTAAAAAAATTTTTTTTTTTTTAAAAAATTTTTGGGTTTTCCCCTTTTTTTTTTTTAAAAAAGGGGGCCCTCCCCCCCCATTTTTTTAAAAATTTTAAAAAGGGGGGAAAAAAAAAAAAAATTTTTAAAAAAAAAAAGGAAAAAAACATTTTTTTTGGGAAAAAAAAATTTTAAAAAAAAAATTTTTCCCCCCCAAAAAAAAAAAATTTTTTTAAATTTAAAGGGGGGAAAAAATTTAAAAAAAAAAAAAAATTTTTCCCAAAGAAAAAAAAAAAGGGGGAAAAAAAAAAAAAAAAATTTTTTTTTTAAAAAAAAAAAACCGTAAAAAAAAATTTTAAAAAGGAAAAAAAAATTTTTTAAAAAACAAACCCCCCCAAACAAAAAAATTTTAAAAAAATTTTTTTTTAAAAAAAAAAAAAAAAAAGGGGGAACCCCAAAACTTTTTTTGGGGGTTTTAAAAAAAAAAATTTTTAAAAAAAAAACCCCCGGGGAAAAAAATTTTTTTAAAAATTTCCTTTTTTTTTAAAAAAAAAAGGATTTAAAAAAAAAAATTTTAAAAATTTTTTTTAAAAAAAATTTTTTTTTTTTTTTTCAAAATATTTAAAAAAAAAACCTTTTTTTTTTTAAAAAAAAAATTTTTAAAAAAAATTTTTGAAAAAAAAAAAAAACCAAAATTTTAAAAAAAAAAGGGGTTTTTAAATTTAAAAAATTTTTTAAAATTTTTAAAAGGGGTTTTTTTCCCCCCCAATTTTCCCCCCTTTTTTAAAAAAAAAATTTTTTAAATTTAAAATTTTAAAAAATTTTGGGGGGGGTTTTAAAATTTGGCCCCCCAAAAATTTTTTTTTGGGGCCCCAATTTTAAAAAAATTTTTTAAAAAAACCCAAAAAAATTAATTTTAAAACCCGGTTTTTTTAAAAAAAATAAAAAAAATTTTTTTTTCCGGGGGGGGTTTTTTTTAAAAAAAATTTCCCATATTTCTTTCCCCAATTTTTTTTAAAAAAATCCCCAAAAAAATTTTTTTTTTAAAATTTTTTAAAATTTTTTTTTTAAAAAATTTTTTTTAAAAAAAAAAACAAAAATTTTTTTTTGGGTTAAAAAAAAAATTTTTTTAAAATAATGGGAAACAAAAAAAAAAAGTTTTTTTTTTTTAAAAAAAAAATTTTTTTTTAAAAAAAAATTTTTTTTAAAAAAATTTTTTTTTAAAATTTAAATTTTGGGGGTTTTAAAAAAATTTTTTTTAAAAATTTTTTTGAAAAAAAAAAGGTTTTAAAAAACCCCAAAAAAAAAAATTAAAAAAAATTTTTTGGGGAAAAAACCTAAAAAAAAAAAAATTTTAATTAAAAAAAAAAAAAAAAAAATTTTTTTTTTTTTTTAAAAAATTGGGGAAAATTTTTTTTTTTTTTTTTTTTTTTCCCCCTTTTTTTTTTTTCCCCCCTTTTTTTTTTTCCCCCCCTTTGGGGGGGGTTTTTAAAAACCCCTTAAATTTTTTTTTTTTTAAAAGAAAAAAATTTTTAAAAAAAAGGAAAAACCGGGGGGAAAAAAAAAACCCTTGAAAAATTTTAAAAATTTTTTAAAATCTTTTTTAAATGGCCCCTTTTTTAGGGCCTTTTTGGGCCGGTTTTTTTTTAAAAAATTTTAAAATTTTTTTAAATTTTAAATTTTTTTTAATTTTTTAATTTTAAAAAAAAAAATTTTTTTTTCCCAAAATTT
>CAJQTV010001999.1:0-18560 GCA_907163055.1 Formica aquilonia x Formica polyctena | reverse complement strand
ATAGAATAATAATAAAAATTAGCAACACATACACAAAAGTTTTAGAAGTTATTTTTGCTAACATTGTATTATTTGATATAATAAAATGTAAATATATCACATCTCAGATAATAAGTCATATAACATTTCGCAGATATGTTGAATATTTTCATTAAGTGGACAGAAGATTATCCGTCCCCATTCCGAATGTGGATGGGTAACAAATTATTCATTTTTTATAAACAAACCAGATCAAATAAAGGTAGTGAAATACTTTATATTCATTCATATTCTACAATATAATATACATATATATTTATGTCAAATCTTACTTTACAAAAAAATGTAATAATTTTGAAATAACTACTATAATTTATATCTTTGATGTAATCAATATAATTTTCCAAAGATATGTCAATTACTCAAACGTGATGCAAACAAATATCTAACAGAAATATAAATAAATATTATATGATGTTTACAGATAGTTTTAAAAAATAGTCATTGCTTGAACAAAAGTACACTGAGAAAAAAAAAGTGTTGACATGACTAAACGCGTTTAGTTCGTTATAATTTTTTTAGTTGAAATATTTAAATATTTAAGTCAAATATACGTCAGTATTATTAACTGATTCATATAACTTGAGAGAACAATATGATTTTGTTGACACATTCAATTTAGTGAATTATATACCTTATTGTCTTAACCAATTTACTATTAATTCAAATAAGCGATAATGCAGAAGAAAATATATAATAAAATTAATGAATTGGATTGATTCAATATTATTTATATTTATTTAAAATGATTATCTGTATTGGGTGAAATAATCATTGTTATAAGCGAATAAAATATTTAGCTATTCTAAAAAACAATTAATTGTATATAAGCATAAATTATGTTATGTAGAAAATAAATTTAGTCGTTTTAATGAACATTTTGCTGCATTAACAAAATATTTAGTTAATATATCTAATTAAATAAAATATATTTATTGTCAATTCCACTATACCATAGTCTTCGCGGAAATATATGATTTATTATGTTAACCAAATAATATAATTGAACAGATTTAACGGAATATATTTATGTGATTATATATATACATATATAAATAATGATATAATAGAATTAATAATAAATATATTTTATTTAATCAGGTTTATATTAACTAAATATTTTGTTCATGCAGCAAAATGTTCATTAAAACGACTAAATTAATTTTCCACATAACATAATTTATGCTTATATACAATTAATTGTTTTTTAGAATAGCTAAATATTTTATTCGCTTATAACAATGATTATTTTATATCTTATTCAAATATATAATTGAAATAAAATAATATTTATGTATTATTCATCAAAGAATGGAAGAAACTAATATACAGTATTATACAATTTCGTATTCAAAAAGTGGAATTTCTATTCCAGAAGATCAGATCATTCTGATAATGACATGAAATGTATATGTTTTTAATCAATGAGAAAGTATCAAGTATTAAGTAGACTACGATCAATAATTGTAAGATCCGCTTTCGTTTTGGTACGCTACTAATTCCAGTGTATGCTAAAAAATTCAATGCATAAAAAAATATAAAAAGAGAAAAAATAATATAATAAGTAAAATATGAACTATATATAAACTTGTAGTCTCAAAGCCATAATATAAATATAACTGACACTTTTGTCTGCCTTTAATCTATAACATTATTCAATTTAATAATATTATTGTCTCTCTGCTTGTCTCCTTGGCAGAGATACCAAATTAGTCAGGCTATTACTACAGTCCTGCGCAACCTTTCGAAAACAAAGGACGATAAGGTTCCATCATGAATAACTGTTGGCAATATCGGAAGACTGAGGGCGCGTTCCACTTAACGACCGCAACGCTCGCAAGCATCATCTGTCTTTGTTTAACTTTCGGTGAACAACAAGGATAAAATGATACCGTGAGCGTTGCGGTCGTTAAGTGGAACGCGCCCAGAGAAGCGCCATGCGCCGAATCCAATGATTCTATTTATCGTATGTGCTGTGCGTATTGTGCGTGTTGTAACGTGTTTTGTGCATGTCCATATTTCTCGATCATTCTTCGCGTGTATTCCTCGCGTGTGTTATTACGTATGTTCACATTTCTGAACGTTTCGTCATTCAGCATATTAAATATTGTGTTGTGATGGATAATTATTCGAAGGAATTGTTAAAATCTTGGGATTTAGACATCCTCATCAAACATTTCGAAGGTAAGTAATATCTTGTTTAATAATTACAATTTAGAAATGTATAATCCGTATTAAAATAAATTCAAAGTTGTTACTTTTATAAGCAACTTTTACAGATTCACTCTTATAGAAGTTGAATATGTACATGCATTTACTTACAGAAAATTGCATTGATAAAGATTCCATAGCAAATTTGACATCAGATTTAATTAAAGAATTAATTCCGCAAATTGGCCTTAGAATTAAATTTAGTAAAAAATGGCAAGAACATTTTAATAAAGTTGAAGATGTAACAAATGTAGGTATACATTTAATTGTAAATTTTTTAATCAATATTTAATGATGTATAAAATCTAATCATATATATTTGGTATAAAATGTTATAGAAACAAAATGAGGATACTAATTTAAATACTACGCATAGTATATATACTTCATCTGATGAAGAGATCAATAATGAAGGAGACAATAAAGAAAATTTAGTTAATAAAAAAAATTGTTCCATTGGATCATCAGTATTTAGAAAATTGCAGCGACTATCTGTTAAAAATATTTTAAAGTTGACTGCACAAGGTCGTGCTATTTTAAAATCATATGAAAGGCGTAAAACATTAAGCAGAAAATGCTGAAGTACTATTGTAGATCTCATTTTATCTGAAATTTTAAATAAAATTCATGGGTACATTTTTCTTTATAGAAATAATACATTATAACAAATGCTTTGAAAATGTACTATTTATATATTAATATATATAAAAATCTTAATTTTTTTAGGCCACTGAAAAATGAAGATTTTGATTTGTTATCTAAGGAAATTGAAGAACTGTTTCCAACGGAAACATGTAGCACTTACTACGTTCCACCTATAGCTAAAAAGTATTCAAGAAATAATAAATCAATAACATCTCGTGGTAAACTTGTTGACAAATATAGAAATAAAATACGGGACTATAGGAAACTAACAGGATATAGTTTAACAGAATGTAGTTCCACATCAACTTCAACACCATATAACAGTGAATTAGAAGGTATCTGAAATGTTTTTCATATATTAAATTATTCCAATATTTATTCATATTTATATTTATATTATATTATATTATATTATATTAATTTACCATATATTATATTAACATATTTTCTCTTTCTCTTTCACATGCATGCACGCGCGCGCACACACATACACACTTACATACACATACAATTAATTGTTTCACAAAAAAATTTTTTTTTAAAGATTATTGTAAGATAATCAAAAAATATTTGCTTTATTTATTTGTGCAGATGACTCTACAATTCGTGAAAGCATATTATGGCTTCAGAATAATTTGTCACCATGGCAATTAGTTGAAAATCATTGGAAAGCAACTTTAGCATATAGACGGAATCAAATTCAAACGTCTCAAAATAAAAACATAGCTGAAATTTTCTCTCAGTGGCCAGTTTTAAAGCATCCTACAGCATATACTTTGATCGATAAAGATTTTACATTTCTTAATTTAACATCAGAGGATTGTATAAATAATTGGTTTCAGTTTTTTTCTAAGATTCAAGAAGTTTGTCCTTTTAAAGATGATAAAGTAATAAATGAGTTACGTTCTGTGATTGAAATAGATAATGTAAAAGATGGTAAGTTTACAAAAAAATAATAGCTTATATGTATGTTTATATGTGTGCGTTTTTGTATTTGTGTGTGTATATAATCATTAAATTATCAAATTTTAATTTTTATGTAGATGCTAAAGTTATAGTACAAATTCTATTATTGCCTCATCTGATACCTCCCAAAGGAAGAATTCGCTTAAAACAAGAACATTACAAATCATCTATAAGTGAATGTAAAAACAGCATTGTATTACATACAAAGGTATTAAATGTTACATATTTATATATTTTTTTAATTTATATTAATAATAATTTATATATTAATATAAAATAAATATAGAAAAAATTATTAATCAATTTTAGATACCTGGAGATATAAGTCGCATTCAAGATGATAAAGTAAAAAAAGCACAACGTCTAGGATTGACAATACAGCCATACATAATAGTTGTTGGTGTTACTCTCGCAGAAATTAATGAATTCTATGTTTGCATTGATAAGGTATTATATCAAGTTACAACGGCACTAGCAGCAGTTGATCTATGTTTTAAAATCTTTCATGTATTTGATGTTAATTATCCGCCAGAAAGTGAACACATCTGGTATATCGTGCAGCTTTGTCTTTATAAGTTTTCAACAAAGTATGACAAACAAATTTCGTATGTAATGCCAATTATCAATGCTTTTAAAACATTTAATTCTACAAACGATTAATTACATTATTTTAAACGTACGAAATTTGTTACATGTTTGTTATATTGTTACATATTATAACAAAAAATTTTAATTTTTGTTTCTTTATAAAGTTATATATATAAAATTTTATTTTAATATTTCTGCCATAACATGTATAAGTGTCCATTTTGTGTTAAGAATTCTCCGACAATCAAATTTCTTGCAGCACATTTAAAATTGGCACATAGTGCATCATCGTCTACTTTTAAATGTAAGCAGCAAAATTGCATACGTAGCTTCACAAATATATATTCATTTAAACGTCATTTAATCCAAAAGCATAATCAAAATAATAATTTTTCTATTGCACCTGAATCTTATTTATGTTATGATAATATTATATGTCATGACATTATTAAATCAAATGACATTAAATCAGATCAATTTAAAACATGCACTGATTTTGAGGAATTCTTAATCACGAAAAACTTGTGAACAATTAATTAATGATCCATTAATAACGTTAGAACAATTTGATGATATAGTTATGAAAAGGACTGCTTTATTTGTTTCAAAATTATATTCTAATATTGCTTTATCACGATCACTTGCACATAAAATAATACAATATGTAGACGATCTTTACAAATTAACTATAGAAATTATTAAACATAAATATGAATGTCAGGAAAATAAACGGAATGTATCATCAAACTTAAAAGATATGTGCATAATTCTACAAAATGCTTTTGCTGAATTCAAAACCGAACATCAAACATTGCAGTACTTTATACGACGTGGGTATCTTATTATGCCACAATCTGTTGATATTGCCGTAATATTACATCCGAAACGTATTCAAATGCATAGAAGCATAGGTTTAGTTAATCGAGTTTTACAAATTGTTCCCATAAATTCTCTTTTAACAAAATTTTTACAGTTGCCAAACGTCTTTCAGACGATAATGACACATATGTGGGAAAACAAACATAGCAACGTATTAACTTCTATTGTTCACGGTGAAGTATGGAAACATATTGAAAAGAAGTTTGCAGAAAAATTAGTTTTGCCTCTTTTATTATATTTCGATGATTTCGAAATTAATAATCCTCTTGGATCCCATAGTGGGATACATAAAATTGGTGCCATATATTGTACTATTCCTAGTATTCCAATCGAATATTCAAGTATTCTAGAAAATATTTTTGTACTTCAAATGCATCATACGAAGGATCATTTACAGTTTGGAAACAAAATTATATTTTTTAATCTAATAAATCAAATCAAAGATTTAGAAACAAATGGTTTAATTATAAATGTAAATAATAAACAACAAAAAGTATATTTTGCTTTAACAGGAATTATAGGAGATAATTTAGGACTCCATACAATTTTTGGTTTTCCAAAAAGTTTTAATTCGTCATATGCATGTAGAGTTTGTTTAGCTGATAAAATCATTCTACAAAACCAGGTATCAGAAGAGTCTAAAATATTAAGAAATCGTTTAAATTATGCTGCTGATTGTGCTACAAACGCTCATGGTATCCAAGAGGAATGTATTTTTAATACAATTTCTAGTTTTCATGTCATTGAAAATATATGTTTTGATGTTATGCATGATATTTTTGAAGGTATCTGTCGATACGAAATTGTTAAAATTTTACATAAATTTGTATACACGGAAAAGTTACTTTCTTTGGATACTTTAAATAATAGAATACGGTTTTTTGATTATCCTATTAGTAATAACGAAAACATTCCGCCTATTGTAACTAAAACATCGTTAAAAAATGAATATCTTTTGACTTCGGCATCAGAAATGTCTACTTTAGTTAAATTTCTAGGTTTAATTATTGGTGATTTGATACCTGTCAAAAACAAATTCTGGGAACTGTATATAATTCTAAGAGAAATTATATGTATAATAGAAACACCAATATCAACAAGAGAAACTTGCAAACTGCTCGAGACGCTAATTTCGGAACACCATAAATTATATTTAGATCTTTTTAAAGAAAAATTAAAGCCTAAACATCATTATTTGATACATTATCCACGAATAATAATAAAAATGGGTCCTTTGAAACATCTGTCCTGCATGCGTTTCGAAGCTAAACACAAAGAAATGAAACAAAACGCTAAGGTGGTAACATCGCGGCGAAATCCTTCATATACTTTAACATTAAAGCATCAACTAGAATTAACATATCGATTCATTCAAAATAAGGGCTTCGAAAATCGTTTTTTTCTGTTGGCGTTTTTCTAAAGAATACATTGACACAGTTAGACAATTATAACAATTTTAAAAATGCACTATCTGAAGATATTAATGAAAATTATTTTCCTGTATCGTGGTTAAATATTAATGGAATCATATATAAACCTGGTATGATCGTAGAAATAGACACAGATGGTATATTTCATTTGTTTGGTCTCATTCGATATATTATAATAAATAATGATCAATATGTTTATTATGTTTATCAAAATGTAGAAACACTAAGATTTTCGCAACATATACATGCATTGGAAGTTGCACAAACAGAAATATGGAGTTGCATTGCTCATGCAAAATTAATTTCTTTGGTTCCTAATAATATACATGTTATGGCAGATGGAAACTCTTATGTTTCTTGTATGTAATTTTTATATTTTTGTTTGATATAAAAATCATTAAAATAATATTAAAATATGAAATTTTTTAGTTTTAAACATATACTATTGTAAAGGGTTTTATTTTATGTATGTATATACAAGGTATCTCAAAATTCGAGAATAATAAGATTGCAGTATGGAAGTTTGTGAAAAATTGAATAATAAAAGTGCGTGCTATTCTTTATTCCAAGTAATAATTTTTGAAATATAAAGATTTAAAGTTGGCCAAGCTATATTTAGAAATTCGCCTGTTTATGAGCCGCATGTGCGCTAGTATTAGTGACACACGTATGATTCACGAACAGGCAATCGTAGCCTATGATTGATCACTTTAAGTTCTTATGTCTCAAAACTATTGTTTGGAATACAAAGTCGCAAATATTTTATTTTTCATATACTTGGCGTCGCGACGCTACCGCGTCGCTTGATTATTTAATTTTTTACAAACTTTTATGCTGCAATCTTATCATTCTCGAATTTTGGGACACCCTGTATATATATATAACTTTATTATTACAAGATTATTATTATGATATTATTTGATATAGATTAGTTGATTAGAATATAAGACTATTTGTTAAAAATTATTTGATTAGATTATAAGATTATTTGATTAGATTGTACAATTATTAGTATTACATTACATTAAACAGTTATATATGTATATATAATATATGTAATTTATAATAAATATGTATTAAATCAAAATATATATTTGTTTAATTAGAAGAAATAATTATTTTCCTCAAAAATATATAAATTTATATAGACATAATAATAATGTATTTCAATGAAATATCTGATTAAAGCCAATAAATCCATATTTCATTCAACTAAACATTCGCGATAAGTAAAAAAATATTTTGTAAGAATAATTTAATATTATATAAAATAAAAAATATATATAATAATACAAAGAAAATATTTACTTGATCTAATCTCACATTTGACTAATTTGAAAATATATGTTGCTTCTTAAATTCAATACATAATTGAAATAAGATATTAAATATTTAAAGAAACCAAATCTTAGATTCCTGTAATTTGATATTCATGATAGTCAATACAATAATTATTTTATATCACATTAAATATGATTGACTAAAAAATTATTTTATTTGAATAAAATTAATATCTGTTTTGTGTAATTATATATATAATTCATATAAAATAGCTATTATTATTTTAAATAAACAAAATCGTACATTTAAATATATATATATTTAAACATAATTTAATTCTGTTAAGCCAACTAAATATTTCTTTTGGTACAAATTCATTATTGTATCTATCGAGACATATTATTTTTGCAGATTAACAAATATTTGCTTGACAGCCCGTGACCGCCGCATATAGTTGAATAAAAAAAAATTTTTTTGATTGAACATTTTTTTTTTCTCAGTGTATAGTATACAAATTTTTTGAACCATTATTGGGCGAGGGAATACTCACAGCTCCTGGTAAGAAAGATTTCTATAAGAACAAAGTTTAATTAATTAAATGTAATCATATATTTACACAAAATATATAAATAATCCCTTGGAACTTTCATAACATAACTCATATTTCTAATCATACAATACTTCTATTTCCATTTTTGCAGTACTACAACTTTTTTAATGCGATATTACTTATTAATAGTTTTTTAATATTATGTTTTAATATGATTCATTTTCTTTTTCTTTATTATCCTTCTGTAATATTTATTTTAGTATCTAAATGGAGTCAACAACGAAAAATGATACTGCCAATCATTAATAAAAATATGTTACTAAGATTTTTTGATATATTCGTTGAACAATCTTTAATATTAACAGACAAATTAGAAAATGTAGCGTTAAATAACAGCGAGATATTCTTTTATGTCAATTTTTGCAAAATTTTGTCTAACTCTAAACAACATTTCTGGGTTCATGTTTAAAACGACAGCTTAAAACTAACTAAATATATAAACCTGTATTTACGTTTCCCGATAAATGTGTATGTATGTATGTTTTTTCCTGTTAATATCAAGTACATACTCCAAGGTTGTTTTTTATTTTATTTTCATTACAAACGCAAGCTTGTCAATTGAGTCTAGTCAAATGAAATCACTAAAAGTTTAAATGCTTATAACTGATAGAAGAATTTTTCAAAGAAATGTTTCAGATAAAATTTACTTGCTTTTTCCCATAGAATCCAAATATGTAACATTTTATAGAGGATTCCATTTGAAATTAGGAAGTTACTCCCCGTCTCCCTTGAAGGGGCAGTAGGAGCGACTTTATGTTTACGTAGTTAGAAAGGCCCCTCGAATACACGAAACTTTCTCATGAACACAACTTCTTGATTCGATAAATATTTTTAGAGTTATTGGCTTGTAATATTTTATATGAATCACTCTGTGTATATATATATATATAGATCTCTCTCGCATATATATTGAATTCTCGGAGTTATGTTATTTCAGATGACCACGGAGGAGGGCAAGGCACTGGCGGAGGAACTTGGCTGTCCGTTTTATGAGACATCCGCCGCTCTCCGACAATTCGTAGACGATGCATTCTTCTCCCTGGTCAGGCAAATACGCGCTAAAGAGAGATCCCGCAACTCACATCGCAAGCGCAGCCGTTGGTGGCGAATCCGTTCGATATTCGCTTTTATCTTTCGACGAAAGCAGAGGCATGCTTTACACTATTCACCCTAAGAAAAAAAAAACTGCGAAGTTTCGATAACGAGATCTTCTAGTAGTGAGACTATTGAACCAATAGAGGATACCAATAGCACAATGACGAGAATAATATCGTAGCACAGATCACACAACGAAGTAGATATTACCGATAATATTTTTGTTTTATACGCTATATAATTTCTCTCGTTTAGAGACTGATGATTCGTTAACATCTCACTGCCTTATTGTTGACCCCGCGGGTGTATGTACTCCGAATATAGCAAATTAAAATTGTAAACAGAACATAGAGAGACTGGAATAATGCATATTGTATTTATCTTAGATCTGAGATCTCGGATTAATCGATCATTCGCGCATGCTGCTCAACACAGAGAAACAAAACACGATACACACACACACACACACACACACATACACATACACATATTATATATATATATATATATATATATATATATATATATATATATATAAGCGTATGCATTTTAGGCAGTTTGGAGAGCACGCAGCGGTCGTTGGCCTCACCTTTTTTTTCACTCAGTTTCACTTGTGAATGTTAAAAATGGGTATATGTACTCTGTGTATATATATATATATATATATACACAGAGTACATTTTAACATTCACAAGTGAAACTGAGTGAAAAAAAAGGTGAGGCCAACGACCGCTGCGTGCTCTCCAAACTGCCTAAAATGCATACGCTTCACTATACGATAATCATAATATCATAAAAAAAGCGCTTCATTCGTAGAAGCACTTTTTTTACTTGTCATTTTGCCGTGTTTGAGCGCGCAAAATATCAGTTCTGCCATACATAAAATATAATCGCATCCCGTTTGAAAACTATTATAGCCTTGACATTTTTGTATTAGAATATTCATTTTCTAAAGAATCTGCCATTGAGAGAAGGTAGTTCTAGGACACATAATTAAATATAAGTAGCTAGACCGGTTTTTTAAACCGGATTTTCTAATACTCTAGGAGGGCGCGGTGGCGCAAGAATTTCGGCGCGGGGGAATAATTTCAGACGGAGCAAAAGGAGCCACGCGCGACCTGGCACACGCTGCGAGGGGTCCACGGGGCAAGAAGAATCGCAAGACGCGATGCGACCGTTAAGTTTGCGAAGGCCTAAAAAGGATAGTGCGCTAAAAGTAAAAAGAAACAGGAGAGAAGGTATCGGTAATGGAGGAAGGGCGCGGACGGAAATACGTAGAGGGAAACATAATTAAAGCGTTGATGAAGTAATAATATTCGCATTTCGGTAGTAACATTAATATAAAACTGTAATATTATTTTGCTGTTATCATCGTTCAGTACAATGATATTTGTAAGTGATGTATTAATTATTCTGGTATGTATTGCCATAAGTTATTTCGTCTTGAATTACCATCGCCGACAATCTTCTAAAACCGTAAACACCTAGCCTGGTCCAAGAACACTCCCGTTTATTGGGAATGCCCACGTTCTTCTTCATCGTAGTCCTAACGGTAAGAATAAAGAAATAATAGTATTAATGCTTAAGTCATAGAATAATAATAAAAAATTAGCAATACATACACAAAAGTTTTAGAAGTTATTTTTGCTAACATTGTATTATTTGATATAATAAAATGTAAATATATCACATCTCAGATAATAAGTCATATAACATTTCGCAGATATGTTGAATATTTTCACTAAGTGGACAGAAGATTATCCGTCCCCATTCCGAATGTGGATGGGTAACAAATTATTCATTTTTATAAACAAACCAGATCAAATAAAGGTAGTGAAATACTTTATATTCATTCATATTCTACAATATAATATACATATATATTTATGTCAAATCTTACTTTACAAAAAATGTAATAATTTTGAAATAACTACTATAATTTATATCTTTGATGTAATCAATATAATTTTCCAAAGATATGTCAATTACTCAAACGTGATGCAAACAAATATCTAACAGAAATATAAATAAATTTTATATGATGTTTATAGATTGTCTTAAAAAATAGTCATTGCTTGAACAAAAGTATAGTATACAAATTTTTTGAACCATTATTGGGCAAGGGAATACTCACAGCTCCTGGTAAGAAAGATTTCTATAAGAACAAAGTTTAATTAATTAAATGTAATCATATATTTACACAAAATATATAAATAATCGCTTGGAACTTTCATAACATAACTCATATTTCTAATCATACAATACTTCTATTTCCATTTTTGCAGTACTACAACTTTTTTAATGCGATATTTCTTATTAATATTTTTTTAATATTATGTTTTAATATGATTCATTTTCTTTTTCTTTATTATCCTTCTGTAATATTTATTTTAGTATCTAAATGGAGTCAACAACGAAAAATGATACTGCCAATCATTAATAAAAATATGTTACTAAGATTTTTTGATATATTCGTTGAACAATCTTTAATGTTAACAGACAAATTAGAAAATGTAGCGTTAAATAACAGCGAGATATTCTTTTTTGAATATATATCGGAGTGTACTTTGTATACTGCATGTGGTAAGTTAATTTATTCTTTCTTTTTCTTCTCTTTTATTTGTGTATTATCTACATATTGTAACAACTATTACAAGAAATGTTCGACATTGTAAAGATTTAAAAAATGAAAGTTTTATAGAAAGAAAAATAAATAAGGCGCAAATGTGAGAAAAAGAAAAGCAGAGAAAAAGAAAGAGAAAGTAGTAGTTATATTGTACAAATAAAATAATATTGAATGCTATTAGCTAACAGGTAAAATTTTAAAGAATGCTATACAAAATTTTGTGATGATTTTACAATATTATAATCAATTTATCTCACTCATTTTGATTGTAATCACAAATTGGCACCTCTCAATCTCAAGCTTAAAGCATAAATGTGCCAATTTTAATTTTTGATTAATTATTATCTAAGGCATTTTAATAATAAGATGTATAAAATATAATCCATAATAAATTGATCAACAACAAAATATATATAATAAATTGATATATATAATAAATTAATTCAACAACAAAACAAATAGGAGAAAAGCATAATAAAATAAGCATAGCCATATACAGACAACTACTATTTTCGCATACTCGGTACGAAAAGTGTTTTTCTTCTTTCTTGAAATTAGGTATATATTTATTTATTAAGTATGTAATACACAACTCAATAATTAGTCAAATATCAATTATATTTTGAATAATTAATTTGTTTTTTACGTGGCTCTATTAAGCTACTTTGATGGACGTCAAATTAAAACCATCATTAATCAGACAATTTCTCGAAACAATGAAAAGATAAAGTAGCTTTCCTATAATACTAAATAATTTTTATAATTAATATACAAGCCGTAATAAATTATATATTGATCTACCGTTTAGAAATTTTTTATAAATATAGCAGTTTTAATATAGTTTATTATATATATAATATTGTTTATTATATATTAAAAAAAAAAAAATATTGTTTTTTATCAATTTGACAATTATATCAAGTTAATTACATCTTTTGTAATAATTAAATATATTAGAACATAAGACAATTGGAATAAGACTTTTTCTTTATTTTGCCCGTAACTAATTGTAAGTAAAACTTAATAATTAAATATATTTTTGTATATATATATATATATATTAAAATATCATTAAAAATATATTTCAGACTCAAGACAATTGCTATATATAGAGTAAAAAATGTATTTTTATATCCTGACTTTATATTTAGCTTCACTCCCATTGGACGAGAATTACTAAAGAATATAAACTTCATGCACGTTTTAATAGATAAGGTATATAGTATACACTGCAAATATTAATCACCTAGCTTACGTAGTACTTTCTATATTCACACAATTTATTATTACACAGATAATACAGCAGCAGGCTGGTACATTAAATAAACTCGATATCGAAAATGAAAGTGAAAAAAGTAAGTTTTAAGAGTAAGTTTTAGGAGTGTTTTCTCATGATCCACCGCGCATTATTGAAATTGATATCAATGCTATCGGTACTTGTAATATATTTACGTAAGATTATGTGACTTTTTTTTTAAATTAAAATTGTCATTTAACATTGCTTTTTATGATTTATACTCTTTGTTTTAAGAATGGGAAAGGAAAAAACAATTTTTAATGTAAATGTCTTGTACATTATATATAAAAAAATGTATATTTTTTTGTACATAATGTTTAATGAAGCTTACAAAAATGTAAACAAAAAGCTATTTAATTCGAAACATTGTCTCTTTTCTAGAATCGTTTTATGAAACTAAATTCAGTTTATTGAAGTATTAACCTTTTTTTTCTACTCTATCGCGAGAATAACATATATATATATATATATATATATATATATATATATATATATATATATATATATATATATATATATATATATATATATATATATATTATGTAAAATTATTTCATTAAAATAGCATATATTGACATTTATAGTATATGCATATATATATATATATATATATACATGGGCGTCCGCAAGGGGGGGCAAGGAGGGGCACATGCACCCCCCCTGGAAAATGAAAAAAAATTCATAATCATAATTCATTTCATATTTTCAATACCTACGTTCATAGGCGTCCGCGGGTTGGGGGGGGGGGGGGGGGCAAAACGGGCACGTGTCCCCCCTGGAAAATGGAAAAAAAATTAAATTATTTAAAAAAACACAAAAAAACAAAAATCTTTTTCGATTTACATCTATCTTGACGCGGTGAGAAAGCTTTAATACTAAAAGATGTAAAAATATTTAAGTATACCTTTTTTTAAATTGATCTAAAAGTGATATGCCCCCCCCCCCCTAGAAAAAATTCTGCGGACGCCCATGTATATTTATATATATCATTTTCAAATGTATTGTACAAAAAAAATTATGTTCATTAAAAAATTCATTATTATAATTAATATAATAGTTTAATCAATATATTTTTTTAATAATAATAATAATTATTATTTATCAACATAATTCTTTTTAATATAATATATTTGAATATAATAAATATATATTACACACTGTAATAAATATGTATAATGTACTTCATATTATATCCCGTTGAAGTATCGATAGTAAGAAAGCAAGAAATCATCAAGTCTAATAGGCCCCCGTGTCTTACATATTTTGTAGTTGTTCACTCTATTATCTATTATCTTATTATTATTAATTATCATCATATAATATTTAATTGCAGGTACAATTTTAACTATAATTTAAACATATATATATATATATATATATATATATATATATATATATATATAATTTTATGTGCGCAGATATGAAACACACATGTCTGCGCATAAAAAAATAAAGTATAAAATCAATAAAATGTACTTCATAATCGTTAATTAAATTTATTGGCGCTGTTAACTCAACATGAGATGTTTTATCAATGTCAGATGTATTTTTTGGAAGTAAGATTTCATCTTCATCATCTAAACAATTTGCAGATTGAGCAGGCTTAGATAAATTTAATACAATGTTTTTTTGTAATAATAATCGAAAAACTTTTGCAGTTGGATTTTGATTATATGTTCCACCATACGTACGTATCATGGAAAACAGATTTTCCAACGGATCTTGGTTTACTCTAGAAGTCATAAAAAATTTAACTTCTTTACGTTTCAAATCATCCCATAATAGTAAAATAGCTTTTACAGAAATTCGTAATCCCTCAAAACATGGCGGTATTTTATTATTATTATTTGTGATAGTGCGCCATTTGGAACAACTTTCCAATAATTGTATTAAATTATTTTCTACATCTAACCGATTTTCTGATAACGCACAAACATTTGGTTTTGGATGATTACAATTTCGACTATTTAAAGAATCGAAACTGTTATTAAGAATTGTAAAAAATTCAGCAGTATGCATTACAGTTTCACTATTAATTCCGCCTGTTGTTCCTGCAGTTACCAAAGCTGCTGATACTCTGCGACTGAATATCTGCAGAGCTAAACGGCATTTTATTCTATCAAAATTATTAGGATTTATATGTCTTTCTGACAATTTGCAAGCCGCTCTTATCGCTTTGCCATTTTCTAATTGCCATAATGACCGTACATCATTCCACGATGCTATTTTATTATCATCGTATAAAATATCATACTTTAAGAGCTGATTTCTTATCGATTTATAAATATGTGGCATATCAAAAATCGTATATATTTTTTTATGTCCATGCATAAAATAAGGATGATTTTTAGAAATTTTATGTTTTATAGCACTTTGGTTATTGGTGCCTTGATCACAAACAATTGCACGCAATTTTAATCCCATATCTCAGTGCTCGGATTTAGTTGCACATTTCGGCCCGATTCCGTGGCTCACGCCTATTGCCCCCCACTCACCGCTCATATGTTAGCGACGAGTCGACAGATACGCGTAACTAAGGAGCGCGACGCTTTGTCTCAGGAGCGTCCGTATATAAGAATTTCCAAATATAATAGTAAGACAATACTTTTCTAAATTGTAGAATAATCGTTATACTTTATTTAACGTTAAAATAATACAGTCAGAACCGAAAGGAATTTACTAGTAGCTTTTGTATAAGTCGACAGCGAACTCTCAAATTCTCAAAGATCTCTCTCTGCGTTCGCCGAGCTACGCCGTTTTATACTCGATTTTTCATATACGTCATAATTCGATACCTATCGATATGCCTCGTGGCATGACCTCATTCACGCTTGTAAGCCCGACATATCTCGAACTCGAATTCGCACTCGAACGGATCTTAGGTCTAACGGGTGTTCTATTCGCATGATTGATAACGGGTGCTCTTAATGTTACTTCTATCTTACAAAATGCACCGCGAGAATTCTCAAAATTAAAAGTTTTTCTTTAATATTTTATATCTTACTGATATAAAATATTGAAGAAAAACTTTTATTTATAGAAAAGTATTGTCTTATTATTATATTTGGGCATTCTTATACAGGATGTCCCATAATTCGCGGATCACCCGCCATGTGCAGGTAGAGAACATGAAACCGAAAAGAAAAGTCCTTTACCATTTTGCGATTTTCGTAATAATTATTAAGAAATTAATTTAAAAAGATGGGCCAATCCATGCCTTACACAAGCGCGCGGCGAGAAGAGACTTCCTACTCAGGCATTGCTCGGTGCGCGTGAAGCGGTGGGAGGGGCGCTGTATACGGCTACGTACGAGCGAACGCTAAAGCCACGCATCACGAACTATTCTCTCTCTCTCTCTCTCTTTCTTTCTCTTTCTCGCGCGCGCGACATAGGAAGCAGAGTTGGGCAAAAATGTAATCTAATTAACAATCACAAATTTCAATTACAATGTAATTCTTAATGCAATTAATAATTACATTTTATAATCGTTAATTATTGCAAACAATTACATTGTTAATTATTGCAAACAATGTGCAAATAAACCACCTTGCGGTAGATAACACAGTGCATTTTTTTTTAAAGTGGTATCCCCACTAGGTCTAATCCACTCTCATATTTTAATGTAAAAATTGTTCGAAGTGCCTTCCTCGTTCTCGTAAACAGATTTCGGCTCTTCGAGTAATATTGCGCGTCGCGCGATACGCCATTTCCGGCGTGATGGTATTAAAAGCTGCGAGAATTGCTTCTCGTACTTCAGCTTCTGTACTATCACGCCTGTGTTCGACTAAATTTTTTATGTGACCCCATACAAAATAATCTAAAACATTAAAGTCTGGCGATCGCGCCGGCCAAATGATTGGGCCACCTCGACCCATCCATCTGTCCGGATAATGCGCGTTTAAACATTCGCGAACCCGGCGAGCGAAATGCGCAGAAGCCCCGTCATGTTGGAAGATAAGTTGATTTCTTACATTAAGAGGAACATCTTCGAGGAGAATGAGTTACTCGTTTTGGAGGAAGTGCTCGTGCCGCGGCTCGTCTCTACGCGGAGCGATTTCCCGACCGTGAGCGACATCCCAATTCGAATGTTATTTTGAGATGTGTTCAACGCGCTAGAGAATCGGGAATTCTTATTCCAAATCGTCGAAACGCTGGTGCACCAATGCATTACGATGTAAACGACGAAGAAAGAATTTTAAGAGAGTTTGAGGAGAACCCCGGAAATAGCGTGCGCCATGTAGCTCATATGCTCGGTCTATCTCGACAAGTGGTACACCTGAGTATACTCTACGCCGAAACGGATTGCACCCGTATCACTATCAACGAGTACAACAACTTTTGGCGAGAGATGCAGAACAGCGCATCTATTTTTCTGAAGGTATTCTTATCATCTTCAATTGAATAATATTTTTGTGTTATTAAAAAAAAATATATTAACAGTCAGCGAAACAGGGTTTCTCGCTCAGTGTCGGCAAAACGATTTTTTCCCCGACCGAATTTTATGGACGGATGAAGCAACTTTCACCCCGAACGGCGTATTTAATAGTCGTAATTATTTATATTGGGCGGAAGACAATCCGCACGCCGTTCGGGAATGCTCGTTCCAATATCGATGGGCGATAAATGTATGGGCAGGAATAACAGCGAACCGAGTCGTAAGTAGTAAATTTTAGTAAATCAAGGAATTTTCTTTCGCAGCTTTAATATATCATTTTCTTTCGTGATTTTCAGATTGGTCCTTATTTCCTACCGCCACATTTAAATGGGGAAATATATCTAAACTTCCTCCAAAACGAGTTACTCATTCTCCTCGAAGATGTTCCTCTTAATGTAAGAAATCAACTTATCTTCCAACATGACGGGGCTCCTGCGCATTTCGCTCGCCGGGTTCGC
>CAJQTV010001997.1:0-18274 GCA_907163055.1 Formica aquilonia x Formica polyctena | reverse complement strand
TACTCTAAAATGTCCGAGACAATGTCTATCCCGTTGTGTCCGTCATAAAGTGTCCGACAGTCTGACAAATTAAAAGTGTCTTAAGTGTCTAAGTGAAAATATTCAAAATGCCGTCACTAATAAACTTGGTATTGCAACGGGGTCGATGGAACGCGGCATGGTGGGCGGAGGATCTCGCAATGGGGCTGTTGAGAGCCCTGTTGAATCTCGTAGTATTTCAAAGAGTAAGTAATATTTGTTTTATATTAAAATTATGTTTTATATTAAAATTATGTTTTATAATATATTAATTATTTATAATATATATTATAATTTGATTTAATTTAATTTATAGTACGACTTTACTCGTGAGATCCGGATTCCCGGTTTCATTAACATAGAACATCGACAAGATGTGCGAATGTTGCGGCGGCAAGAGCACTATTTCCGCGAGGATGTGTGGGAGCATAACGGCCCCGACGGCCTCTATTTGGCGTTAAGACGTCTCTTCGGGCTCAAGCCCTACGAGGAAGACGTGGTGGAAGAACCGTGGGACGAGCCTCCGAGCAAGAGGTCGAAAAATTAATTGTAAGTATCTATTTTTTAAAAATTTTAAAACGTTCAAACTAGATATTTTAATAAGACTTGTATTTTTTCTGTTTCAGATGGAGCGCTGCATTATTATTATTATCATTATTATTTTTATTATTATTTTATTATTATTTTTATTTTTATATTTTTATATTTTATATATATATATATTTTTTTAAACACACATACACACACACACACACACACACAATTATATTATATACACAATTTTTTGAATAAATATTATTATTATTATTATTATATAAAAAAAAATGTTGATTATTTCTGAGCCTCCTTCTCCCACGTCCATGCATGCCTCGCGCTGTCTCTCTCTTTCTCCCACATGCATGCGAACGTCATACTTTTCCCACGCCAATGCGGACGCTATCCTTTTCCTACACGCGTGCATGCCTCGCGCTATCTCTCTCACACCGCCTGCGAACGCCGTATCATCCGCGTGCATGCTTCGCGCTATCTCTCTCTCTCCCAAGTGCATGCCTCGCGCTATCTCTCTCTCTCTCTTTCCAACGTGCATGCAAACGCTATCCTTGTCTTACGCCTCCTCGCAGCATCGCGTTCCCTCTTCCTCGCGGGTCCCTCGCCTATCGGTTAGGACGCGGGTCCCCCTCTTCCCCGCGGGTCCCTCACCTATCGGTTTCGCCGCGAGTCCCCCTCCCCCTCTCCGCGGACCCCTCGCCTACCGGTTAGGTTAGCGGGTCCCTCGCCTATCGGTTAGGACGCGGTCCCCCTCCCCCCACTCCGCGGACCCCTCGCCCATCAGTTAGGACGCGGCCCCCTCCCCTCTCTCCGCGGACCCCTCGCGCATCGGTTAGGACGCGATTCCCCCGCGTGACGTCATACCCCTCGCGCCGGTTTCCCCTCGCCCCTCACCCCCCCCTCAGAGGACCTGGGTTAGAACTCTCATTGCTATACTACTCACATCCTCGCACTCGATGTGATAAATCAAGCTGTCTGTATCGGTGTACATTATTTTACATTTCTCTCGATATAACGGAACCATGTATTCGTGATGAAATTCGTACAAACACGTTTTAGAAATGTCTAGGATGCACATACCGACGTAGATCGGTTTATTAAATTTCACCTCGAGTTTGCACAATTCGACAGCGACCAAATTTTCCGAAAAGACGCTCCTGCTGTGAAAATTTGGTTTCGCGATCATCGCCTCCGCGCCATATCGTCCGTCCCACTTTGTTAATAATTTTACATCGACGTGATTGCGCACGTTTTCCATAGTTTTACCGAATACCGCGTTGTTCATTAACTTGTATAAATTTTTCTCGAAATCGTTTGTCGCGCGCGTTCTAAACCGGGTGTTGAGTTCGATGTAATCGCGGAGCCATGCGGATTTAGCGAATTGCAATACGCGATGTATCTTTGCGACGCGAAGGCCGTGACGCGTGCATTGTTGCAGGTTGCGATAGTGTATGACGTAACGCTTCTTATCGTATAATGTCGCGAGAAGCTTGTCCTGCCGCTTGCCGGGCGGCTTATCGCGCGTCGGACAGAACGGTAGGTCAGCGTGCGCGTCGTGAAGATGTTGCGGATACTCGAGATCGACCTCGAGAATATAACCTATGGGTGAATCCGAAGCGATCGCGCTAACGTCAAAGTCAGAGATGTCGTCGACCCATCGAAATTCGGCATAGGGCAACGGTTGACACATCGCCCAACCGTACAAGTTGTTTACATCGAAATACATCATGTACGACGATGGTTTCGATGGATCGTAAGACGGCGTGTATTTGTTATTGGCTCGCGCGTATCTGCCGGAACATTGGCTCAGGCCACCGCGTATACCACGTTCGATAAACATAACCATATCGATATCAGTAAGTAATTCAAACGTAATATTCGTATGTTTTAGCATGGCGTCCCACGTGTATCCGGGAAGAGTATAATAATACGCGGGGTCGAGCCCATAACTCTCGATACATTTGTCGCGAAAATTTTCAAAAACGTCGGCCAATAACAAGACATCCGTTTTTAAATACAAGTCGCTGTATTCGCCCAGCGTTCGAACGGAGAACCGCCTCCAGACGTTTTCGGCGTGCGCGTAATCGCTCTCGGATACGGTGTCACCGGTCAAGGAACTGTAAAATGATTCGCGCGGTGGTAAACACGTATCGTGCAACCTATCGACACAGTCAATGTATTCGTATGGAAAGACACCTTTTCGCGTCAATAAATTGAACTCTTCGGTCGATAAATCTTGAAATTTCGATTTTAAAATTTGGAGTTTATCATTATTTAGAAACGATGCCAATTTTTCGAGACTAGTACTGAGAAATTTGTACGAATCGATGAACCGTAGCTTTATATCGCTTCGCCAATCTGATCTTTCGGCAGTATCTTTAACGTGTTTCGTGAATGAAATATACTTTTCTTTCGTTATCGGTAGTACGTTGATCGAGCCTTCGAACGCGGTAGCTATTTCCTCGATGATAAAATGTGAATCGTAACCTGATAAATTGTGAAAAACTATTGGAATGTAAAAAGAGTCTTTATAATTTAAATTGCAGTTTGAATGCGCGGGACCTCTGTACCGCCCGGTAAGATGGCAATGATCGCGTACGCGTGTATCGTCTTGCTCGAACGGTTTTTCGCAAATGTGACAGTGTGTCGCGCTGTGAAACTTTTCCCGCTCATCTCGCGTTAAATTTACCATGGGGACATTCGTGGTTAAAATAGTCTTTACGCGTTGCGCTAAATTTTGTAATTTTTCCACGAACCACGAAACGCAGTCCGTACTGTGGCGAGAATGATACGCGGATAACGATTCGTCGTACGAACAATGTACATAATAAGCTACGCTAAATACTTGATGATGTTGAAACGTGTACATAGACGTCATCGGATCACCGTCGGTCTTTTTCAGCACGCACTCCAAGTCGGCGTATACGACAAAAGGAAGCCGCTCCTTTCTGTTGTAGTTGTTGAAGCTGAGCCATTTGTCCTTATCGCCCGGTAATCGGATGGCGCACTCGTTCATTTCTCGGCAGTCTACAGTGTGTGATTGCAACTTGTCGTCCGATCCAAAATAGTGTAAACATCTGTAAAAAAATAGAAATAATTAATTTTTCTTTCGTATATATTTTATATATTGCATTTTTATTAAATATACGTACCGATCGCAGATATATTTCCTATGATCTTTTTTGCTCAGTTGCGAGCTCACAAGGCGGGATAAATTCTTGATCCACGCAAAATGTCCGACGTCTTGCGAATCTTGCATGTACAACAAGTTGACGTGTCTGTCCTTCTTTTGCGCCGAAAGACGTATCGGGACAACGTTATTCTCTTTCTCGATGCAGTATACATTTATCGAAATGTCGTTATGAAGTTCAAACTTTTTAATTTGATTAACAGTCACCGGCAACTCAATGTCCTGGAGATTCAGCACTGTTGTGTAATGCGGGTACGAAGATTCCCGATCCGCGTTTCTTTCGGCTGGATATAGAGCGGCGACTACCGCCCACGCGAAACACGCATTGTCTTTGGATTGCACGTTTATCACCGCTCTCTTCATTATTATTTCTCGCGGTAATTTAATATGGCACCCCGCGCGCATTGGATTATATTTATTTATATTTACAGTTAAATCGAGGATTCGCGACAAAGCCCACCCGCTGTCGCGTTCTTGAAATTCTTCTAACGAGGCAAGTGTGGGCTCGACGATGCGTCGCTTGTACCACTCGTGTAGATCGGACGTGCGAAAGAGTTCATAGTTTCTGGTATTGATACTCTTATTGGCGCTCTTATCACCCGACACGAATTCACCGTTGAACACAGTATTCACTTTCACGTTAAAGTATCTTTCCATAACTTTTTGCACGTGTTCGAGCACAATGTCTTTCGCATCCTCGAGAAATTGCCGCGGTTCGATATAGTATGCGTTAATCACCGCACCGGTCAGTATACGGTTTTCGAACGCAGTATTGATCTCTCGCCAAACGAGTCTTTCCGCGTTATTCCCACCACTGTAATCACCACCGCTATGTATAAACCGCCTCTCTAATCGAATCTTCGCACCCTCGAGTCGCGCGATTCTAGCCACCGAAGATTGTCGAACTCCGATCGAGAGCCGCGGACGCTTGACACTACTGCGCTTCTCGAGCTGTTTGATAAATTCTTCGCATCGCTGCGCCCACACGAAATACTCGCCCAAGGTAGCGACTCGGTGCGATAGCTCCAACAGGTCGCGTTCGGTTTGCTCGGTGTTTTCCATGTTTTTTTATTATTATTTTTCACTTAATGTAGATTATCACAAAATCTTCCTCTACCGAACACTTGACACACAAAAAAAATACAAGTACCCGCTGTACCTCTTTCAACCGATATACAGACCGCAAGCTTTCAAATCGCATACTGAGTTTTTGACACCCTTCGTTCTTCATTATATATTTTTTCATCTATCGCGTTATGGTACCGCGATGGTTCTATCTTGTTTATAATAAATTCTAGCAGCCGGACATCGGCGCTCGCCTTATCATCTAATTCTAATGTTACGCGCAATAGTGCGCGAGCGGCTCCTCCTGGAAAAAATGAAGAGACCACCGCGATGGTTCTATTTTGTTTATAATAAATTATAGCAGCCGGACATCGGCGCTAGCCATTTGTAATATACCGATAAACATGTCCCGACGCGAATTCTAGCAGCCGGACATCGGCGCTCGCCTTATCATCTTTCTATGAAATTCAATAATGCCGCACGTGCAATAGTGCGAGACGATATTTGTTTATAATGTTTATAAATTCGAGCAGCCGGACATCGGCACTCGCCCTTTATAATACACCGCGCTGTTTATGCTCCCGCGATAAGCTCCCCCGCCCGCGTGACGTCATTCCCCCGCGCCACCAAAATCCTCCTCCGCCCGCGTGACATCATGCCCCCTCGCCCGCGCGGGACCTCCCGTCCCTCACCACCCCTCGGAGGACCTGAGTTAGAACCGGCCCTATAACCCTACTCGTCTTCTTCGTATATCCTGACTGACGGTCGTTTCGTATGTTTCTTTTTATTTTTTAATTTTGTTAATTCTAAATGCTGTACGATGTTTCGTTGTTTCGTGTCTAGTACGTCTGTATTGTCACGTACAAATGTAATATTAATTTCCGGTAAATACGTTTCTAGTTCGTTGCCTTGTATGACTTCCTTTGGTTGGATCGTCATTTCCATTGTTATTAATTTACATTTATTTTGAAGTGTGATTTGATTTCGGGTAAGTAAGTTTCTATATCTGTCTCGTAAACAGTTTCTTTCGTTTGTATTGTCATGTCTGAGGTTGTTAATTTACAGTTTCCTCGTATTGCAATTTTGCCCGTGTTTTTTATTATTTTTCTATGTACGTTTTGTGCGTCGCACTTTGGAGCGGGTGCGATTTCTCGGTCGTTCAAACAATGAATAGGTTAAGTTTTTTATTTTAATTTTCTATAAATGGTTTTAATTTGTTTATGTGCATGCGAACTGCTTTCCTCCCCTTTTTTATCGTGTAGTTCACGTCTGAATTTTTTTCAATTATTACGTATGGTCCAGTCCATAGGGGTTCAAGTTTCTTAGATCGTCCGCGTCGGAGGGTCTCGTCATGCATTAGTACTTTGTCGCCGACTTTAAATTTTATTTCTCTAGTACTTTTGTCGTACTGTTTTTTGGCTTTAATTTTTTCTTCCTTGATATGCTCTTTTGCGAGCTGATTCGTTGCCCTTAGTCTTTCTTTCAATTCTTGCGCGTAATCGTCGTAATTATATGTCGGTCTAGGCGGTCTCGTCAGTGACGTAGGTAGATCCGCTCAGGTATTTCGTGTTCAAGTACAATTTTTGTAACGAATTCTTTACTGACCGTGTTCGCTTCTTGGTTTGGAATCGGTATCGCTTTGCTGAATTTCGTTAAATTGTCTTGGAATGTTAAAAGATATTTATTTCCGTTTGTTGTAACTGTTAGCGGTCCTACAATATCTAACGCGCATTTTTCGAAAGGTTTAGTAGGCGTATCCGTGATTATTAACGGTACTTTATTTTTTCGCGATAGTTTATTTTTCTGGCACAATTTGCATTTTGCAATGTATTTTTCTACATCTTTCGTTATTCCTGGCCAATTGTAATTTAGGCGGATTCTTTTTATCGTTCGTTCAACTCCTTGATGTCCACCTGTGGATGCATCATGATATTCATATAATATCTGTTTCTTGTCTTCCTTCGTGTATATTTTTTCTTCGTTGGAGTTTGTTTCTTCTTCTATTGCGAGGATCTATCGTTCTTTCTCTTCTGTTTCATGCGCTTCTCTTGTTACATTGCGGCTCAGTGCATCGGCGTTCGCGTTCGCTCGTCTGGCTTTATGGATGATTTCATAATCATATTCTTCGAGTTTTAATCTCCATCGGATCAATCTTGATCCGGGATCGTTCACATTAAATAACCAGATTAATGGTTTGTGATCGGTTACGATTTTAAATTTCGTACCGTATATATATGGCCTAAAATGTTTTACAGCCCACACAATCGCTAGTAATTCTTTCTCGGTTGTATTGTAATTCTGCTCCGCCCGCGATAAAACTCTGCTGGCGTAAGCAATTGGCCGGTCGTTACCTACTTTTCCTTGTGACAATACTGTTCCGATTGCATAGTCGGAAGTATCAGTGGTCACTATGAATTCTTGATTGAAATCTGGATACGTTAGCACGGCGCAGTCATTAATCTTTCCTTTAATATTTCGAAAGCATTTTGCTGTTCCATAGTCCACTCGAATTTTTCCGTTTTCTTCGTTAATTTCGTCAGTGGCTTGGCTATTTTTGAAAAATCTTCTATGAATTTTTTGTAGTATCCGGCTAGTCCTATGAAAGATTGTATATCTTTTACTTTCTTCGGCGTCGGAAATTCCTTTATTGCCGTTAACTTTGACGGATCCGGAGATATCCCATTCTCCGAAATTATGTGTCCTAGATAAATTACTTCCTTGCGCAAAAATTCGCATTTATCTGGTTGCAACTTTAGATTATTTTCTCGGGGTCTTTGCAGTACTTCCTTGAGTCTTTTATTGTGGTCCTCTAGGCTCGCTCCATATATGACGATGTCGTCTAAATAAACTAGACATTTAAGTCCTTGCATTCCGGTTAGAATTGAATTCATTAGTCTCTGGAATGTTGCTGGCGCATTTTTCAATCCAAACGGCATTCTATTAAATTTATAGTGTCCGTAGGGCGTTGAAAAAGCTGTTTTTGTTTATCTTGCTCAGCCATCGGTATCTGATGATATCCTGATGCTAAGTCTAGTGTGGTAAAATATTTAGCGTTTCCTAACTGGTCCAGTATCTCGGTGATATTGGGCAGTGGAAATGAATCGCCTATTGTTAAATCATTTAGCTTTTGGAAGTCTACTACTACTCGGAGCTTAGGTTTTCCGGATGCGTCGGCCTTTTTCGGTACCACTAATAGGGGTGCGTTCCATTGACTCGCGCTTGTTCGGATTATGCCGTTTTTCAGCATTTCTTGCACTTGTTTATTTACTTCCGTCTTGTGCTTATCGGGAAGACGATACGGTCTCGTGTTCACCGGCGAGGTATCGGCGCGCGTGTTTATCTCGTGCTCTACCGTCGCGGTGCACGTCAGTGGTTCTCCGTCCAACTGAAATGTATCGAAATATTCTTCGCATATCCGTAGGAGTGCCTGTGTTTCTTCCGTATTTAAATGTTGCGTGCGTAGTAGTTGTCAGATTTGTCTCGAGCTAATAGGCTTAAAATTTTTTCTTGCTTGTATCGTGTGTATTTTGGATTCGATTTCGCGTTCTATGTTTTCGAGGGTGACGTTCGACGTCTGTATCTCGACTTCCGTATCGGTATATATGTATATATATATATATATGTCCAGGGGCAGTTTCTATGACACTTTCGTATATAAAGTGGCAGTTTCGGCTACATTTGGCATTTTTGACGACCGTCGTCAAAACTATTGCGGTATTAAGACAGCTATGACGACAGTCGCGAAACCTACCTATATACTACTAAAATATGGAAAATTTAATTTCGCTTATATAATTGTATATATATCTAATATTATTATCCGTATACTATTATTTTTGTTGTTATATAATAGAATGTATCTTTTGATGATTAATATAGAGGGGTTTATTGTCAATAGCAATATATTTGTTACTTTGTCGCCAATACTACCAATCTGCGAAAATCATTGTGATATAAAGGTAATTATGGCGACAGTCATGATATCTACCTTTACATGGCGGTCGATCTAGAATATAGGAAATACATATAATTTTGCTTATATAATTATATATATATGTCAAAGGGCTATTTTGACGACATTTAAATAATGAATATTTTATTGCATACATAAGAGTACATTTACTTTCTAACGTATACATTACTTTTATTTTTAACATAAAATGTACTAGTACATATGTATAAGAAATAAATTACCAATTGGCTAGTACAACGACAGTACAAAACTATTTACAATAATATATCATATGATTAATATGACGACACTATTATTTTTTATGAAACGATTATTTTAACGACATTCTATATATCAACTATTTTAAAATACACAAGTAAATTCCAAACACAATAAACGAGTAAAAAAGAATTAATGAAAAAATATAAAGAATTAACAACACAAAATTACTTTTGATGAAAACAACTTTTAAGTTAATTTTAATTTTAATTATTACAAAACTATATTATAAAAAACGACATCCGACGATTGGAAAGAGATAAACTCTGAACTAGTAAAGCCATTTCAGTTATAAAGGATAAACTTCATTATTGCTTCAACAAATATTGAATAATATAAGTTCATAGCTAAATGTTGATCATTCCATTATAGATTACAAAATTGTATGTACAGAGGCTTTAATAATGAACTCTAGTTTAAAAGATTTTTCGTGCTTTGTAATGAATTACTTATTTATGTGCAATAATATACATATATGAAAGAGAGATACACATATATAGTACATATAATAATATATAAAAACAACATGCTCTTTATAAAAGTGTGATATGTTAAAGCAGTGCTCGGATTTAATTGCACATTTCGGCCCGACTCCGTGGCTTACGCCTATTGGCCCTCCACTCACCGCTCATACGTTAGCGACGAGTCGCCAGATACGCGTAACTAAGGAGCGCGACGCTTTGTCTCAGGAGCATCCATATATGAGAATGTTCAAATATAATAGTAAGGCAATACTTTTCTAAATGCACCGCGAAAATTCTCAAAATTAAAAGTTTTTCTTCAATATTTTATATTTCATTGATATAAAATATTGGAGAAAAACTTTTATTTATAGAAAAGTATTGTCTTATTATTATATTTATCTTATTATTATATTATTTTGTCTTCCCTGATTTATTCAATAACTGAAAATCAATATACAAATGTCATTTCAATATTCTAATATATCAACAATACAAAGTTATTGTAATTTCAACTATTAGTGACAATTAATGAATTAGCATTCCACTACATATAACAAGATTCTATTAGCGGAGACTATAATATTAAAGTCCCGTTCGAAAAATTCTCGTGCTTTGTAATGGATTTCTTCTTGGTATTTGACATACGCTAGATCTGTGCGTGCTTTGCCAATTAATATTCATTTATTACTGTTGCCTGTTGAAATCAAAATAAACATATATAATATTAATAGACAGCAAGACATTAAGATTTTCTTCTTTGTAAAGGAATCATACTTATATATGCAATTATCATCATCATGATTTTTTTTTTTCCTTAAATTCAATTTAGTCTCTTCTTTTAAACTCAATAAGTAAAAACATACAAAACTTAAACATACTTTTTCATAATGTAGTTACAAAATTATCTCAATAGTATTCACTCCATAGACAAATTTATTATTTCCAATGTACAAATTTCACTATAAATAAAAAAGATCAAATATAAGCAATATACAAATGTCATTTCAATCTTCTAATAGGGTAGAGCGGCTCTTCTAAATTTGACTTTAGAATTTAATTGTAAAAAAACTATTATAGTAAAAAAAAAAATTTTGATATCCCAAGTTAGCATATTTATTTCACTTTATGGAAATCATAACATTTAAGCCTTGTGATGAATAACATTAAAGTTATCAATCAAAAATGAAAGCAAGGAAAAATGTTACAATCGCCCCAGACTCCGGGCCGGTTGTAACACTATTAGGGGTCAATTGTAACAATTTTAAATAATCAAAATTAAAAGTTTTTATTTAACGAAATTATAATAATTCTTCTTATATTAGCAGAATTAAACTAAAATATTCATATTCTTATATAAAAAAGTAGCAAAATAAAGATTTATTCTTTTAAAATTCAGCTTTTTTGATATTAGCAGAAATAAACTAAAATATTCATATTCTTACACAAAAAAATAACAAAATAGAAACTTATTCTTTTAAAATTTAACTTTTTTATATTAATCATAGAAAACATTAACTTTGTTAACTCAAATTATAACAAGATATAAACATTTTTTTGCTCTTATTTCTAAATAATGATTTTTCAATTAGAGTAATAGGAACACAGTATCATTAAGAACTATTAATACAAATAGAGATTACTCTGCATCACAGTTATGACAAATATATAAGTCATATATATATATATTATATAAATTATATCCTGTCAGTCTTTCTAATCTTAGTACGAGGCATTCTGAAATAAAAATAGTTTACTTATAATCCATAATGAAATAAATTGCATCAGTCGGAGTCGGTTGTAACGTTACATTCGACCCCAGACAATGATGTTACAATCGTCCCCGACTATGTTTGTCAACTTTGATTTAAAATTTTTAATGATAAAATATCAAAAATGGATATGCAACAATTATTATAATATACAAAAATAACTAAATCTAAATATAAATAAAAAAAGAAGTGCTTACTTGCGGTAGAAATATTTATATTCAAAATTTAGCACACTCGGAAAAAGATACTTTATGACCTCGAAAATATATTTTCGTCACTGTACACGTTCACTCAGTACCGAGGCCGCAGACGTATTGAGACATGTTGTAGGTTGTTTAGCTTCATGCACTGACCAACGCACGTGTATATATCTACTATATATCTATAGATATTTGAGTTGTTATTTTCGCCCCGTGTTACTTTTGACCCCGCTCTACCCTACTATCACCAATACAAAGTTCTTATTATTTCAATTATCAATATAAATAAGTGTTGATCACTCCACTACAGGTCACAAGATTCTATTAGCGGAGACCATAATATTGAACTCTCGCTTAAAAGATTCTCATGCTTTGTAATGGATTCCTTTTTAACATTCCGTGCACGCTGGATCTGTTTGTGGTTTGCAAATTAATATCCATTATTGTGTAAGGATCCACTGGAAGGTTATCCAGGATAAAGAGATCTCTTGAATGTCAGGATTAAGAGAGGCTTAAATAACGGGAGGTTTTCCAGCATGGATTATTAAAGAATTACAGCGCTTGTATGCTGTATAAATATATATGTATATTTGTAAAACACAATATAACGTTGTTACGAATACGCGAACTCTTACTAACCGAAAATAGCTTAGAGCTCCTTAACGCGTGGAAGGCTTACCGCGTACTCGCCTTCTTCCTTCGCGAGTCTTCCACTTGAACTGGCAGCGCCGATCGCCAGTTCCTCCTTAACCAATAGTAACGCTTTCACCATCGTGACGTCATTGCGTTCGCGCAGACGTCTGCCCGAATGCGCACGCAGTCTTAAATAAATAGCGCGGGTAAGGTGTAACCTTACAGCTTCGGCCATTCCTGACCTTACACATTCGTCCCGAATGTGTTAATACAATGCATCTTAAAATTAATAATATGAACTTATAATTAATACATGGATAAAATAATAATGAGATCAACATAAACTTTGGTTATATCATAACTAAAGGTAAGCAATACATATAGTTGTTGACGGAAACTAGAATAAACATATATAATAGTTAACGAGAATTCATAGATTTCTTAGGTTTAACATAATATCAATTTTCACAAGACGAGTTGTGATTAAAAACTAACGAATTTCTTAATCTAAATTGTTAACAATATAAAATTGTTATAGAAAATATGAATATATTGTGGTATAATATATAAATAATAAACGTAATGATTTCAAGAATAATACATATAAAACATAATATATTTTTAGATAATACCATCTATAGGTTTTTTCCATGGTTTTATTGGATCTGAGGATAATATCGAATTATATAGCTTTGGTGTTAAACTGAAACCGGGAATGTTTTGTATTACATATCGATTCTTGTTAAGAGTTTTAGAGACTAAATATGGACCTTTATACTTTGGTTTTAATTTACCGTCTTCTCCTGGTTTAAGAGTTGAGTCTCTTATTAAAACAAAATCACCGGGTTTATATACAGTCGGTTTTTTATGTTTTTTGTCATAATAAAGTTTATTATATTCTTTCATTTTGTTAGTTACGTCAAGAGCTAATTTACGAGCATCTTCTCTCTCTTTATTTAAATCTAAATCAATTTTAGCTATTTTTTTTAAATATTGAATTAATTGAGAATCTGCATGATTCCTTTGATCATATCCAAATAAAAGTTTAGAAGGAGTTGACTTCAGGGCTTTATGATATGTATTATTGATCACGTATTGAATTGTGTCAATGTGGGTATTCCAAAATAATTGATCTTCTACAATTTTTTTGAGTGATGACTTTAAAAATCTATTAATACGTTCAACTAAACCGTTCGCCCATGGAGCTGCTACAGCTACTAGACGATGTTTTATATTATGTGAAGACATGAACTTTTGAAATTCCGAGGAAGTAAAAGCTGTGCCTCTATCTGAGATTAAAATAGACGGATTACCGCAATCATTAAAAATGTATGACAAATTTTTAATGGTTTCTTTAGAATTTGTGGATTTGACTGGAAAAAGATTAGTATACTTAGTATAAGCATCTACTAAAATTAGAATGTGTTTGGGGCCATCAGAAGCTTCTTTTAATGGACCAATATGATCTACATGTACGATTTCATAAGGGAAAGAAGGAGAGTCCGTAATTTGCATGTTATCCTCTCTTGAATTTGTTGATGCATTTGTCATTAAACAAACTAGGCAATTGTCAATATAATTTTTGACTCTTTTCTTAAGAGATGGAAACCAGTAATGTGCTGAAATTCCTTGAACACATTTTTCGTAATTACAGTGAGCCATGTCGTCATGATAATAATGACTAATATTATGAACCATTTGTTCCGGTACAACGAAACGTGGAGTTATTGTGCTTTTCCTATAAACGAGTCCATCAAATAATTCATAGTCGTTACTTTCATATTGGGTTAGATTTTCTGCTAATGTTTTTAACTTATGATCTTGCAATTGACGGTATTGCAATTCTTTCTCTATTGGCATTGCCTCAATATATGTTATTATCCTACTTAAAGCATCGACATGTGCCATGTTGCGCCCATCCCGATGTTTGACTTTGAATGTATAATCTTGTAATTTAAGGGACCATCGAGCAATCCTTGGATTTAAATTTACTTTATTTAAAGCGTAAACAAGAGAGTTACAGTCTGTAATCACCGTAAAATTTAAACCATATAAATAAATATGAAATCTTTCGATAGATTTCACTATAGCTAACATTTCAAGCTCGAAAGAATGATAATTGGCTTCAGCCTTATTTGTTGATTGGCTATAATATGAAATTGGGGCCCATAGGTTATCAGTCTGTTTTTGTAAGAGAATACCAGCAATAGCCACCGAGCTAGCGTCAGTATGAAGCTCTGTTTCCAGATCAGGATTATATAATCTTAAAACTGGAAAAGAGGTTAATTCTTTTCTAAGTAATTCAAATGCGGCTTGACATTCATTGTCGAAAATAAATTTGGAATCTTTTCTTAACAAATTTTGTAGAGGTTTAGCTTTAATGGAATAATTCTTAATAAATCTTCTGAAATAGTTAGCAAGACCTAGAAATATTTGCAATTCTACAGTCTTTTTAGGAATGGGAAAATCAGCTACTGCTTGAGTATGTCTTGAACTTAGAGTTATACCCGAAGGAGATAAAATGTAGCCTAAATATTCAATAGTCGTTTTTAGGAAAGCACATTTGTTATAATTTAAACAAAAATCATATTGTTTAAGCAAAATTAAGACTTGTTTTAAAATATCTAAATTTTCTAATACAGTATATGTCGGTATTAAAATATCGTCTATATATATAATTACTTTATCTTCTTTAATCAAGGTATATTGTAAAGTCATCAGTAATCTCTTTTCAAATTCTGCCGGGGCTTCACAATACCCAAAAGGCAATCTATTATATTCGTATTGCCCATCTGGTGTGGCAAAAGCAAAAAATTTTGTATACTCGGGATGTATTTTAATATTATAAAAACCGTCTTTGAGGTCTAGTAATGTAAAGATATTCTTATTAGAGATTCTGCTGAGACAATCCTCAATTATAGGAAATGGATATTTTTGTTTTAAGACTCTTTCATTTAATGGACGTAAATCTACGCATAATCTTAAATTACCGTTTTTCTTTTTAACGGGAACAATTCTTGCACAATATTCAGATGAACTTTCTTTAATTACATTTCTTTGAAGTAAATCATCAATGATTTTTTTTATTTGTAATCTTTCATTCCATGCAAAACGTCTCGGACTGTATCTATATGTGGAATCATCTTTTAATTTAATTTTAACAAAATAATTATCTTCAGCTGGTCTAATAGGAGTATTTTCTACTTCTAAAATAGTTGAAATTAATTGATTTTTAACATTAATATCAAAATCAATTTTAGTATTTAATAATAAATCTTTTAAATCGTTAGAATCATTATCAATAACACCTGCTGATGCTATTTCTGAAAAGAATTTTAATCTATCATTTTCTTCCTTTTCTGAAAGACTAAATACACAAGAAATTTTATTATCAATCAAAAAATCTCGACCAAGAATCATTTGATTAGAAAAAGAATTTTCATTCAAAATATGAAAATAAACCTTTGGTTGAAAATCCGAAAGAGAATCTAGTTTAATCGTTGTTTTTATGGTACCAACAATTTGAATTGGTTTACCATTAATGGCTTTATATGACTTTTCTGTTAAAACGAGTAAATCAGTAGAATCAAAAATTTTAAAAAAACTTTGGGAACACATGAAAGATATTGGACTTCCAGTATCGAGAAGAGCCAAAAAGGGATAATTCTTACCATTAACTGCAGAAATACTAACGACAGAGTTATTTGTATAAATTTTCTTACTATCATTTGGTAGAACCATGGCTACTGTATTGTCCATATTATCTTTGGCTTCGCTGACAGCTGAGACTGAAGATGAGGGTTGCGAGAAACTTTTCTTGTCCGAATCCTTCTTCTTAATTAACTTAAAACAGTCTTCTTTGTTATGGTTCCTTTTATGACAGTATGTACAATACTTATCTTTGTCCGATTTGGAAGGATGGTATGCCTTGTCATCCAATCTTCCTGATTGATGATTATCACTGACATCCTTAGATTTGTTAAATTTTGGTCTTAATGTGGGTGATTTCTTTGGTGGATCTCCACTGGTTGATGCTATGTGTTGCATTTCTCTAATAAATTGATTAAGAGAATCTGTTTTCAAAGCTGCGGCAGTAGATCTTAAAGCAAAACTGCCTATACCTTTAATTAACAATTGCTTTGAATCTTTGTCTTTAAGATTAAGACTTCTCATTAACGCTAACTTGTCCATAGCGTATTCTTGAAAACTTTCCTTGGAAAAATTCTATCGTCTTGCATTTACCTTTTGTATAACTTCATCGAAGAGTACTTTTCTTCTAAAGCGATCTATAATTTCTTCTTTAAATGTAGACCAGGATTTGTTAATTGAACCAGGACTCATCTCAAACCATTTACGTGCTATCCTATTTAGTTTGGTTGTAGACGCTGCTAATTTTATTGCCGGGGAAAGGCTATGTAGGTCTGATACACTCTCTATTTTTTCTATCCATAGATCTATTGATTCATCTTCTGTTCCGCCAAAATGAGGAATCTGTGAAGACAGGAATTTGACTGCATTGCCTGTCGCTGCAGAGAATTTTTCATTAATATCAAGATCACGTGGAGTAGAGACTGGTGAAACATAATGTGATTGTACATGAGCTGGTCTTTGACCCAGCGTTAAAGCCATTACCAGTTGGTTAATCATATCTTGTTGTCTTTGCATGGTTTCCTTCATAAACATGCAAAATTGCGGAAAACCTGGATTTGAATTTTGATATTGATGATTATCGAATGTATTACCTTGTGTGGTATTTTCAACAAAAGTTTGAGCGGTTGTGGGGGCTAGTGCTTCTCCCCATGCTTCCTGCGGTTGTGAATCACTTGCTTCGCGTAAAGGACCATTTTTTTCCAAATGCATTAATATGAGATCAATACATCCTGCTCTTGTTTTAGGTATATCTGTATAACCGTAGTTGCGGACCTCTTGCTGCAATTGGGCTAACGAAAGCTTATTTAATTTGTTGCTATCCATCTTCTTTGTTGAACAGTATACACACCGAAAGTCAAAGTCAATATGGCGGGTTTTCGCGCCACACACTTGTTGCGCGTAACACAGAAGTGGCAGTGTCGAACGTGCTTATACGTGTTAGAATTACGCGGGAGTCGCGAAACTGATGCAATCCTTTGTTGCCGTTACCAATATGGCGGGAAAAATGTTTCATGCGTCGTAATAGAGTTTATGACGCAATTGTCTTATCAGCACAAATGAACTATTATTTCAATAGAACACACCAGAAAAAGAAAAATCCAGCCGGAAACCGTAAGGAAAATCCCACTTCTAAAGCTGTAAGGATCCACTGGAAGGTTATCCAGGATAAAGAGATCTCTTGAATGTCAGGATTAAGAGAGGCTTAAATAACGGGAGATTTTCCAGCATGGATTATTAAAGAATTACAGCGCTTGTATGCTGTATAAATATATATGTATATTTGTAAAACACAATATAACGTTGTTACGAATACGCGAACTCTTACTAGCGGTATCTAACCGAAAATAGCTTAGAGCTCCTTAACGCGTGGAAGGCTTACCGCGTACTCGCCTTCTTCCTTCGCGAGTCTTCCTCTTGAACTGGCAGCGCCGATTGCCAGTTCCTCCTTAACCAATAGTATCGCTTTCACCATCGTGACGTCATTGCGTTCGCGCAGACGTCTGCCCGAATGCGCACGCAGTCTTAAATAAATGGCGCGGGTAAGGTGTAACCTTACAATTGTTACCTGCTAAAATAAAAATAAATGATAAGATATGATATTAATACATACGAATTTAAACATTTTATTTTGTATAATAATCTTACCTGTATAATTGTTATTACCAAAATTCAATTCTTTTTTCAATTTAATAGAAAACACAATATTTATATTATTATTTCATAATGTAGTTGCACAATCCCAGTATCGCTGATGTACTTCATTATTGCTTCAACAGATATTGCAAGTTGATGAATAAGCGTTGATCATTCCATTACAGATCACAAGATTCTATTAGCGGAGACTATAATATTGAACTCTCGCTTAAAAGATTCTCGTGCTTTGTGATAGATTCCTTTTTAACATTCGGTACACGCTGGATCTGTGTGTGGTTCCCAAATTAATATCTGTTATTGTTACCTGCCAAAATAAAAATAAATGATAAGATATGATATTAATACATACG
>CAJQTV010001993.1:0-18940 GCA_907163055.1 Formica aquilonia x Formica polyctena | reverse complement strand
ATATCAGGCACGCGAAAATTCTATCCACGAAAAGCCGAGTTGATGCGAGACGACAAAGAAAGCGAGTATACAAATAAATGACTTTTTTTCTACAATATAAAAAATTTTTGCACGCGGACACCCTGCCGATTGAGTCCCTAGCTCCTAGGGCCAACGATCCAGAAAAAACCCGTGCCTCCCCCGGGGGGGGCACAACATACCTATGGTAAAACTTAAATCTTTTTTAGAATTTACAGGTTCACAAAAAATTATTATCTGTTCTTAAAAAAAATATTGCGCAACAACATTGAAAGACTATAAAGTTTTTTCGAGGTACTAAGGGAAAATCTATTACAGAGCATTATCCAAATAAAACGTTTTCCCTTTTTTTTATATTACATGTTTCGAAAGAATAACCTTTAGGATCTGCAGCAGGGATTTAAAGAGGAGCACTTTTGGCCGTCGAAATTTGTTTTCGCAATATGTTTGTTTTTGAGAATTTTTTTTTAGTAAACTGATAAATTCCAGTTTCAACATATTTTGGGAAAAAAAATGCTTTGGGCATATAATAGAGGAATTGAAATTTTTAAAGAAAAAAAAGGGAAATTTTTTATTCGTGATCAAGGTTTAAACATATTGTTTTTTTCGTATAATAGCACTTTTGGGTATAATTGGATTAAGGGCCTTCTAGGTTTAAATAGAGTTTTTTTCAGTGATTTTTTTGTAGATTTTCGTGTGTAAAAACAAATACGTTCTGAACTTCCAGACGAAAGTTTTTTACGTACCCCTCAAAATTTTTGCAAAGTGTTGCAAAAGGGCAAGGCAAAAAGAGGAATGTATATTCAATAAAATTCTTATTTTGAGTTCGATAAATTAAACCGGGGATATATGCATGATCTTTTTGAAGGGTTTGCAGTATAAACTTGCGAAAATAAATTTAGTATTTTCTAGCGAAATTTTTTTACTGAACTCTAAAAAAAAAATTTTAAATACTTTAATCATCAATCAAATTTTGATAGGGGAAAACCCAAAATTTGCCTTTATAAAAATTGATTACGGGGAAAAGGGGATATGTAATAATGCCCAAGCAGAAAGAAAGGGCCCGAAATTTATTTTTACTTAATTTTAAATTATAGGAGATCTATTTTCCTTAGACGTGAAGGGGGGAAAATTTCTACCTCTTTATTTTGTAAAATTTAAAATTTAAATTATAACAGATAGAATTTATCAGTTTCCCTAAAGTAAATTTCCCTTTAGATCATTAATTTTTTCCCCTTCATAAAATGTTATAAAATTTATTCAAAATTAAAATTATAAGTAGTATAGTTTGGGGGCCGTTCAAACCCCAGATCCTTGGGGGGGGTGAGGGGGGGGGAAATCAGCGCGGGGGGTTATGAGTCACGGGGGGACCCCCGGCAAAACCGAGGGGCAAAGGGATCCGCGGAGGGGGGGAAAGGGGGGGGACTGGTCCAAACCCGGGGAGGGGGGACCCGGGGAGGGGGGGGAAAAGGGGCCGATTTCCTAACCGGGGGGCCCGAGGGGTCCGCGGAGAGGGGGGAAAGGGCCGCGTCAAAAACCAAGGCAAAGGGGCCCCGCTAACCTTCCCCTTTGGGGCCGAGGGGGCCGCGGAGGGGGGGGCAGGGGGCCCCCGTCCAAACCGATAGGCAGAGGCCCGGGGGGAAAGGGGGAAAACCAAAGGTTTACGAGGGCCGCGAGGGGGTGTAGAGAGATAGGGGGAAGCAGGAAACTTGGGAGAGAGAGAGATAGCGGGGAAGCATCCCGCGGGGAGGGATACGGCTTTTTCCCCAAGGGCGCGGGGAGAGATAGCGCGGGGGCATCACCGTGTAGGAAAAAGGATAGCGCGAGAAAGGGAAGGGAAGCGAAAGAAAACAAAAAAAAATTTTTTTCATTTTAACAAATTTTTTTATTAAAATACATCACCTCTTTCTCAAGCTTTCAGACAAACTTTTCACCCACAGCATACGAAATATTTCGAAATTTATGACAAAAGGTTTTATAAATAGACGTCGCGCAAGATTTTAATAGATCATCTTTTTCGCCCCCAAACTTTTTACCTTGAAAATTTAAACGCAAGTCGATCAAAACTCTCATTTCGGCTTTTATATTCTCACATTTTTTCAAATATTCATGTTTAACGCAATTTTTCGATTTTTCAAAATAAAAAAAATTAGTTGACGGTTTCATGTAAAAACAAGAATCGCGTAACGTAAGTTTCATAATACTGCATTGTGTATTTTAAAAATCTAAATTGAAAAATCGTAAATCCATTTTGGTGCATGATTGGGTTTTTTTGTACAAGCTTTTCCCCTTTCCCGCTCTTTTTCAGCATTAGCGTTTCCCCATGTGTCAATAGATAATACGTTTTGATTGCCTGGGTTTTATCCCCCGAGAGGGAAATTTCCCACGAAAGATGTTACCCCAAAACGCTGATTCTAAAATCCAAGTATTTAAGCAGTGCGCTTTTAAAGAAAAATTTTCGTCCAAAAATACGCGGTAAAACAACAAATTTTACCGCTTTCTAAAAAATACTTTTAAATATGAAATGGGCTGGAAAAAAATTAGAAAAAATATATATGTTTTTAAAACTTTTTTGTGATATTTACAAATCATTTTGGTTTCTTATACAACTTAATTTTCTCCGGGGTTTTCCTTGCACGGTTTAAAATTTCTCCTCGGGGGAAACGTAATAATTCATGCGTTTGCAACCTTTTTCTGCTATTTCCCTTTCCCAGAAGAGTCTTTTTGTCTCTCTTTTATGAAATGGCCCGTTGGACTAGCATTTTGACGCGCCCCTTATCGAAAAAAAAATTTAAAACCAGTTACGTGACCCCTTATTTAAAAGAGGACGGGTGGGAGATTAATACTTTTGAAAATTTAGGAGAAGGGGAAAGGGTTCTGTTGCCCTCTTGCCCCTTCATCTATTTTACCCCCCCTCATTTTTCTCGACGAAATATTTTTGCTTTTTTTCCATTAAAGCGCCAATGTAATTTTCTTGGGGGGAACTACCCTAGGGGGAAAATTTAAAGCCGAATGCACAAAAAAGCAATAAAATAAAAATTTTTAAAGGGGCCAATGTGGGGCCCGTTTCGCGTTTACATCATCCAGATACCCGAACCAAAACGCGCGTTTAAAAAACATGACAAAATCGTAAAATTTAAAGAATAATTTAAAGGGTTTAAAATTGTGCTAATAAAAAGAAATTTAAAATTTTTGGCGATGCATCTTGGGGGAGAGGGACATCATAAACCGGGGTGTAAATTTTAGCGGAATCAAAAAAAAAGGAAAGTAATAAAAAAAATTTTTCAAGCGCCGATGTGGGGGCCCTGCTTCGCGAGACATCCCCCAAAAGATATCGGGAATTTCCAAAAGCCCCGGTGTAAAAAACAGGGAAAAAATCGTAAAAAAATAAAAAATAATCCTTAGGGTTTTAAATTGCACAACTATTTGGGAAAAAGCAGTTTGAATTTTTGAAATTTTCGCGATGCATCTTGGCTGAGATGACATAATCTCTAGAGGGAAAAAAAAAAATTGCAATAATCGACACCCTTTCAAAAGAAAAAACGGGGAAAAAACCGTAAAAATTTAAAGATTTATTTGATACACATGATAAAAAAGAGACATCAAGTTAGAAATAAAATCAGGGTTTAAAGAGGTACCCCCTTTTAAGTTTTTTCCCCCCAAGATTTTCCGAGACAAAAATTATAATAAGCGCATTTTGTTAGAAAAATTTTTGGCTTTAAAATTTGGGGAATTTTTCCCCCCCCGGAAACAGTCCCTGAAGGAAATCTGCGCGAGCAATTGAAAGGGGTAAACCCGATCGAGGAGTACGTTGCGTGGGGGCAACGATGGGGACAAAAATTTGAATCTTTGGGAAGACCCAAAGTCAAATCAAACGTCCAGGGATTATAAATCGGGTTTCGAAACCCCGTTTGATTCCCCGAATCGCGCGACTGGGAGGATTGAAGAACTCTTTTACGCAGCTTTTTTGTACAGGGGCGGGGTCCCGGATGCAGTACGCACAACAAGGTTTTGTTTTGGGGCGGGAATCGTTTACGGCGTTCAGGGGCCCGCATATTTGACTGGGGGCGGTTTTTTTAAACCCAAAATCAAAATCAAAGCCTCGTCTTTTTTTCTCGGGGATGCCAAAACCATTGTACTCAAACACGTGCAAAACGTGCTGAAAAAAAAACTTTATGTAAAAAATTAATACATTTTTCCCAATTTGGTTTAATTTTTGTGAGGGTTAAAACGCGAAAAATAAAAGTATAAATACGAGAAACAAATGAACTTTTTGGGCACACCGATTTACGCGAATGGTACGAGGGGCCCCTTGTCGGCCAACCCTAGCATCGTTTCAAAAGAATTTCAGGAAACGGGGTAGCAGTGGGCATTTCGGGGAATACTCGTTTTAAACTGTAAATAAAAAAAATAAAATCCTTTGCGGCGGGATGTATAAAAAAAATTCCCCGCGGGCGATAATGAAAAGAGAGCGGTGATCAACGTGAAATTAAGGGACAATGGTTTTTCGCGTAGTTTGGGGTTGCCCGCTCTAACCCAAAGCAAAATTAAAAAATTTTTGGATGGGGAATTTTGTATCCACATTATAAAACAGAAACTAAATTTCCCGGGACAAAGATTTTTCCCGGTGACTGTGAATAAAATTAAAAAAATTTCAAACTTCCCAACGATTTTTCTCAATAATGTTATAGTATCGAGGAAAAGAACATTGCCCCGATACGCCCCTGACCCGGCTAAAGGAGAAAAACCAGGGTAAAACCTGCGTACGTGGAAGACAAAAAAGGTTGGACATTTCGCGTGGATCAAAATTTATCCAGGCTGGGTGAGCTCGAAATTTGAGAAAAAAAAGAACCAAAAAATATCTGCGATCGGAAAGTATATTTTTAAAAAAATCACATTTTTGAAATTTTTTAAACCAAAAAAAAAAAAAAAAGGGTATTTTTTTTTTTACAGATTTTTGCATATTTTGGCTCGTACAAATTAAAATCACATACGGGGGACTGTCGGGGAGATAAACGGTGCCTAATCCAAATTACCGAGCGATAAAAACAAGTGGCCCCACGTTCAAAATTATAAAGGGAAAAAGAGCGGTTTTCCTTTTATCGTATCGCCGACCCGGAGTGGTTTTAGAGAAGAGGGGGAAGAGAAAAACTCCCAAACGTAAATAAGTTTTTAAAGCTACTATTATGAAAATTGTTCGTTTTACGAATCGTTGTCCGCGTACATTCCTCCGTCGGGTACCGATTGCTTTTCATGGTTCTGGGAAGAATTTAAAATTTTTTAGCATGGGTAAACAAATTTTTTCAGCAAATTTTTCCCCAGGGGAAAATTTCATCTGTGAAGGGGAAAAAATTTTTCATAGCGCGACACAATATAAACATATGCGAAAAACAATTGCCCCAAGAGGGAAAAACGCGTCCCCCATCATTGCCACGGGCCCGGGCGAAAACGAGGGTCCCGCGCATTCAAATTGAAATTTAAAAATTAAAAAAAAGATTTTTTTTTGCTTTCCAAAATGTTTTTCTAATTATCCGGGTTTACACCCCAAAATTTTTTATCATAGAAATGGGCTATAGCTTTCGAAGGGGAAATCGAGTTACTTCCAATAAAAAAGGGAAAAAATATATTATCTTTTTCGAAAAATTTTAAACTTGCCGAAGAGAAATCAAAAAATCATATTAAATTCTTTTAAATCGATTCGTAAAAAAATTTCCCACAGCCGCCCTCGATAAATTGGCATCATTCTTGAATAAAAACAACTAAAAATTTTAAAATCTAAATTTTTAAAAATTTCCCAAAGTGCCAATTTAAATTTTAATTTAAACGGAAGGGCGTTTTTCCGTACGAATATTTTGATTTGCGTGACAGGTTGAAAAGATACGTTTTTTACCACCGCGCAAAATCTTTTTACAGTTCCTTGCCCGGTGATCGATTCCGAGAGCGATTACGCGAAAACCCCGAGAACTTTCTGGAAGGGGTTTTCCCCAAATTTAAACCCCGCGGGGTGGAATATAGCGCCCTTATATCTCAAAATTGATGTTTGTTTTAGCAAAAATTTTTAAAAATTTTCCGCGAAATTTGTTTTAAAAATTAAATGGGGCTCGACCCCCCCGTAAAAATACACTTTTCCCCGGAAATCCCACGGGGGACCCATGTAAAGCTACGAATATTACTTTTCGAATTGCAACAAATATCGCCCGGTTTTATTTATCGAACGGGGAATACGCGGGGGTTTTGGTCATTTTCCCAACAGATATTTACTGCAAAATAAAAAAGTAAAATGCAATCTTTCGATCCATCGAAACCTTAAACGTATCTCACTACTTTGATGTAAATAATTTGTACGGATGGGAAATTTGTAAAAACCCTTTTTGCCCTATCAGATTTTCGAGGGGTGGGACGACGTACCCCGGATTTTGATAAAATCACGATCGCGCTCTTTTTCCCCTATAGGCTACACCCCTTGAAGTCGATTTCGGGGATTCGAAAGGGTTTTCACGATGCGACACCAAACCAAACCTTTTTTTGCCAAACAGCGCCCCAAACCACCTGGTAAGCGGCAGGATAAGCTCTCGAAAACCTTATATGTAACAAACGTTATGTAAACTTACCGAAAACCTGCAGCAATGCACCCCGACACTGACTTGGCTTTTACAAAAATACATCGAATATTACAATTTTCGAAATCCCCCAGGGCTTCGCAGTTATACAAAACTAAACCCCCCCCCCAATTTTCCGAACACTCGCGAAAAATGTTTTTTAAAAAAAAAAAAAAATTTTTGTTAAATTTAAAAGGGAAAAATGCTGTATTTGGAAAAAAGAGGGAAAAATTCCCAAATCATGTTAATATTAAGCTTTTACACTTTTGGGAGGGAAGATAGGGCCGCAAGGCGATGACCCGAAAAACCAAAATTTTTCATAGTAAAAAGATTTTTTTCGGAGAATCTGATCGCCGTTAATTTGGGGCAATCTCGAATTTTAAATTTTAAAAAACCCAAAATCTACGTGGGTATGTGTATACTCGACATACCCAAGGGACTTGTTGTACGAGTTTCCCCAGGGTTATATGGTCCCTTTGTTCGAGAGAAATGAAAAGCCCTGTACACCCCCACCGACAGTCTCATATATCACATAGAGTTTTCCGATGTATATGGGGAAATATAAAGCCCCCAACGTCGACAGATTCGATACCAGGTTTATGCGGTGGACAAGTGTAGGGTTTTATACCGCTCGCGAATAAAAAAGATGGGGGTTTAAAATGAAGGACGAAAATAATGGCCCCAAATCAGGGAACCGAATTCGTGGGGTTTTGGGGCAAAAATTACGCGTTGCGAGTAGAGGGTAAAAAGGATACAAAAAAAGAAAAAGGCCCTTAAAGAGTAACTTTCTTTCGAAAGATAACGTTGGGACGTTTAACCCCGGTTTTTGGAAGAAGAGATTAAAAATGCCCACGCAGCAGCTTGTATAAGATCTAAATTACACAAATAAAACACCCCCGCGAGACAAAAATTGCCTAATCCTACGATGCAACGGTATATCGTACCTAAAATCCCCAAACACGCTACCGTGGGGACTTAAAAAATTTTACCATTGTAAAAAAAAATCATGTTTATTTATTGAAAATTTAAAAATTACGTAAAAATTTAAATTGAAAATTTAAAATATATTTATTTTTTATTGAAAATTTTATATGTATATTTTATAAAGTGTACAATATTGTTTATTTTTATAAAGTTTTTAATTTTGTATTATTTTTTAAATATTTAAAACCTATATTATTTTTATCTACCCAAAGAGTTGAGTGTGATAAAACCCCACCCCATTTCACTAAATCTTGTCCCCCTTTTTTGCGTATCCCCTTTTTCCCCAAGATGTACTTCGGGTTTAGAAACGCGTTGTAACTCGTTTTCGAAAAACCCGCCGGCGAGGGGTTTTTCCCCGCGCAAATTTCTTTGAGTCCCCATAGGTCGCGGGATTATTTTTCCTGCTTTTTAAAAACGATTTTTTAAACATTCGGTCGCCAAATTTTGGGTATGAAAATTTTTTAAAAGATGGCTTGACTTTACTCCCGCGAAACCGGATCCCCCCTCCCTTTGAATTTTGCCTTGCCGCAATTTTTTACGTTGTTTGTATCCCGTTTTTTAAAAATTTTAGGGCGTCGCGGGGGTAACATCGAAGGTTCATACCGATAGGGGCGATTTTTTTCGCGCATTGTACCTCCAACGAGTGGGGGAACAACGCGTAAAAAATTTTCCCCCATTTTTTTGGGGGAAATTTTCCTAAGCGAAAAACTTTTTCCCAAATTTTTGTTCTTTAACGTTCGGTGAATTTTTCACGCCCCGGGGTTTCATGACAGAGTCCGTTGAAAAATAAATTAATGCTGTGTTTTTTCGGGGTTTTTCTGAAACTTTTGGGTTTGAAAAAATTTTTTCCTCTGGGGTTTTTAAAAATTTTTTGGGGCATTTTCCATCGTCCAAATTTATCCTTGCGATCGCCCCGACACCCGGGGTTTCCCCCCTTTTTACTTTGGGGCGGTACGCCCAGGGCATACTTGCTCAACACATCGAAAAACTTTTGAGTATGTATTTTTTGGGCCTTTGTTGATCGGGGAAGGGAGCATCTCGACCACGTCCGCCACGTTTCGTCGAAACCCGCGTACTATGACACTTCTACGTGGGAAATTTTTTCTCGGGGGAGCATGCAATTCTTCCACGAGAAAGTTTTTTTTCAGAGGTTTTTTAAAAAACATTTTTGACGGGGATAATTTGCAAAATAAAGAAAATTTCCCTCCACGTATTTCTTTATATATTTTTCTTCCCCTTCGTTGAATTAGATGTAGTCTGGGGTTTGAGTTGCATCCCGAAGATTTTCGTTTCTCATCCATCATTTTTTCAGCTTTTGCACATTCTCCGAGCGTGTTATCTTTTCTCAAGATTTTCCCAGTCTATTTTCAAAAAGTTGACACGTTTTTTTCACTTTACTGTTTTTTTGGGGGCTCGAAATAAATTTTCCCGGGTTTGCGAAACCCGTCGTATCTTGCGCGCCCTAGTAAAACCCGGGGCTGTTGACAGAGCGGTTATCGCGCACTAATTTTTAGTAATCCATTCCTTTTGGGATAGTAGGAAAATTTGTTCGGTTTTCCCAAGTTTAAACCCCAAATTTTTTAATCGCTTTCGAAAAAAAAAAAAAAAAAATGACAGACTAAATCTTTTTGCCGACGCTTTAGTTTAATTTAAATAAGGCCAGCTTCGCAGGTTCCTCGAAATTGATAATATTTCTTGTCGGGGGCATTGTTCCGGGCTTGACCGAAGCTTCCAGCAATCGCAAGCGATCTCCCAACTCTTTGGGATCTTTCCCAAATGCACGAAATCGATCTTATTATCTTTTAAAACGTCATAGAAAGGGGAAAATGTTTTACTTTCCCAGTTTTTTTTAAAGGCGCTAAAATTTTTAATAGAGTTTAAGGGCGCTATTATTTTTTTATATTTTTATCCCTTTTTTACTTAACACTTACATCCCGGTTTACCCCATAATTTGGGCCACGTCTATGCGCATTTGTCGCCAGAAATATTTTTGTTTTTTTAATTTCATCATCGGGCATTGTTACGTCACCGTCGGGTTTTTCTTGAAAATCAAAATCGAGAGACCTGGTGTTCCCACGTATCTTATTCCAACCCATTTAAATTTATTGGGCCCTCTTTATCCACCCTCAAAAATTTTTATCACCAAAACATCATTCCTTTGTTGCCAAAATTTTTAAAATCGTAAACAAAAAAATCCATACTGTTTTTTTTTATCTTTTGGGCTAAAATAACTCCCACCCTATAGTCCCTAGTGGGGTAGGTGTGGCGCAATGTATTTTTTACCCCGGGCGTTTGTAAATTTATGTTGAAAACCCAATTTACAAGCTTTTTAGGGTGGTTTCCCAACCCTTTCCCTTTCCAAAATACGGAGACATTTTCGTACAATATTTGACTCGATTTGGGACATCCCTTTTTCGGAGTGCAAGTAACCCCAACGATAATTTTTTAAATTTCCTTTCTTTTTTATTGATTGGAGTAGAAATTTTTTAAAAAATCAAAAAATTTTAAATTGGGCCCGTATAAGATGCCCTTTGGGGATCTTTGGGATAGTTTGACAAAGATAGAAAAGTCGACGCTCAAAGTCGACCATTGCCCAAAGTAATCTCTTATCGTATTCTTGCTTAAACGCATGCCCCCGGGCGTCAAAGAAAAAAAGGAATTTGGAAGCGGGGGGGGCGCTCGGGGGAATAACGTCACTTAAATTTTTAGAGAATGTAAAAAAACCTTTCATCCCCATCGATAATAGCAAATTTTTTCCCAAATTCGATATTTTGGTTTTTGAAGTGATTTTTATATACTAAACATTTTCGAAATGTACACCGTGTGGGTTTCTATCAAACTTTTCAAAAAACGTTACTCTTTCCGCAATTCGAAAGGGCCGCAAATGATACCCCGTATGTGTCGGCAGCATGTTTTCCCTTTGCATTTCTTTCTTTGGGCATTTTCGGTTTTTTCGTCAAAAATTTTTCAATTTGATTATCGTCGCTTGTCGCGCGAACCGCATGTTTGCTCTCGCGAATATCAAATAATTTTTGGGAAAAAGGGGTCATCGGGGGGCCCTTTATAGGGCGCACCGAAACGAAAACCCCTCAGTTTTCAAAAAAGTTTTTTTCTTTTATCGGTTTTACCCGCGATATTTTCGAGTTACCCCCGGGGCAGTTTTCCGATTACCCCAAATTGTTTTACTGCAGACTTTGGGAGCTACGTGGAAAAAAATTTTGGGACAAGCTTCCCGGGAAATATAAAAGCTGACTCAGAGGGTTTAACAGGACGTCGATGCACGGACATTATAATTTTTGGGCCTGGCAACAAAAACATTTCGACGTCCCCAAAACCGTTAAAAAAGATTTTGGCAAATGCCAGCAAAAATTTTTAAGAGGTTTTGGGTTTTTTAAACGTGGGGATAAAAAGCACTTCCTTTTCGAATTTCCCTATTCCAGGCTATAAATTTTGGCGGACCGGGAAAATCATCAGAAAAAACGATTGGCTAGAGGCAATCGAGGGGAAAAAACCCTTGGATTTGCGTGTCGCGAGCCGGGCCCCTAGCTTTTTCCCGAAACAACGATCTCGGTCAACGACACGTTGGGGGATAATATACTCGGCCCCGAAAGCCGAACACGTTAAATTCCCCCGAGGGGGTTCGAAAAATTTGGGAAAAAACAGCCGTTTTTTCAGCTGTTTGGGGGGGGGTATGAAAGCAAAAACAAAAACGGGTTTGGGGGTGAAACAAAAAAATCATCGTGAAGGGAAAAAACTGCGAAAAAAAAGAATACTTTCCCATAGCGGGAAACGGGTTTGGGATCTAACCCTTTTAAACCCTTTTTGGGAGTTCTCGATTCATTGGGGGGCGGAGCAAACGGGGAAACGCGAAAAAGGGGGTGAAAAGATAGCAAGGCGACGCAAAAATCCCGCTCGAAGAAATGCAACGTCATAATCGCGCCCTGGGAAAAATCCCCGGACTTTATCTCCTCCCTACAAACGTGGTCGAGGGTTCTCAACAGCAAAACCCAAAAAAAAAAACGGGCAAAATAAAAATGCCTTGGGGTAAAAACCAAAATACAATTGGAACGCTTGAAGAAGAAGGGGTATACAATTTTTTTTGAGGCGTTTTCCCCCTGCGCAATAAAATTTTCCCATAAAAAGGTGTACGGCGAAAAGAGAGCCCGGGGTTTGTCAATTTTGGGTGAGTCGATGGTTCCGGTTTTCCTTTGGGGTTTCGTATGCAAAGAGGGGGGACGTGTAATTTATTTCGATAGTTTTGGAGATCTTCCCACCGCCCAAAAAATTAGGCGATATTTGGACAGAAGTTAAAAATATAGAATTTCAATCACACGGCCCCATCAGAAATTTTAATCAAAATAAAATTTTTGGGGCGATTGGGGTCTTCGATTTTCCCTTTAAACGGTCGATGATCGATAGGGAATTTTTAAACCTGACAATTTTCCCTCGCGACGCAGTATTTTTTTGAAAAGGTTTTTCCCGCATGTCCTCACGCTTACGGATGGCAAGAGTAGCAATTTTTTCTGTAAGCTACTTTCCCCGGGTATAGATTTAAAAAGATGGGGCGATTACGAGGGTTTGGTTTTAAAGGGCTTTGGGAAAATTATCAAAAGGTACGAACGTGAATTCTTGGGAAAAATAAAATTTTTTTTGATAACGACGATAAGGAAAATTACGATTTTCCCCAGGGACGTTTGAATTAACCCCCCCCGCTTTAACGAATACTCCGACGTGCAATTTTTCGACATCGAAAGCGTAGTTATTTCAACGAAAATTTTTTTGATTTCGCGATAATTTTCGAAGAACACGATGAAATCCCAAAAATGCTTTCCCCGCTAATATAATAAAGCTAAAAAGTGAAATCAAATTTTCTTTAGAAAAAAAATTTTTGTAAAAACCAAAAAAAACGTTGGATCGTTGTTGGGGTTCTCGTTTGAAGCGTATTTACAAAACCCCGGGAAAAGGCACGAATCGGAAAGTACCTATAAATATTATTAGCGTAAATATTTTGTTAGAATGCAGCGTAACCAAGGGGGCGTACAGCAATGACAAGCGCGTACACACGAAAAACAAAGAATTTTTTACCGAGCGGTGCCCCAGGATATAAGATAACCCGGAAAAAGCCCCGCACAGATCATTTATCAACCGGTCGTCGGGACGGAGCATTTATTTAAAGATAAAGCATTGTTTATCAAGAAGGAATTTTCTTGATTTTCGAGGAAGGAAAAAACCCTAAGATTGCAAAAGTTTCGGCGGGGGGCAAAAAAATAAAGCGTTTCAAATAAAGGTTGGTTGAAAGAAAAACACGGGGGGGCACGCGAGAGCAATATTTTACGAGGGACAAAAATTTTTGGGGAGAAGGCGAGGACTGCGGTAACGGGTGACAAAAATCAGAATCTGGTTACGCTAAAAAGAAGTCAGCGCCCTTTAACTCGAGTTTTTTTTAAAAACCCTTTGGGGTTTGTCGTACAAAATACTTGAATGATTTATTGAAAATCTTGGTATCGGAGGGGAGCCGATCTTTGACGACGTAAACGTTAAGTTGAGACTCTACACAAAACCCCTACGCCCCCCCCAACGCTTGGATTTTAGCGCGAAAATACGGATACCCATACAACAAACAGATTTGTACACTTACCCCTGGAAAGTTTTTTATACTTTGAGGGGAAAATTTTAGGGGCGTAAAGTAGATGAAGGGGCAAAAGTGGTATTGGGGAAACCCAATTTTGTCGCGTTTTTGTTGGATGAAATTCGGGTATGAACTCGGGCGGTGTGGAGATTGACCGCAACAGAAACGTTTTGGGAAAAACTTCCCCATTAAAAAATATGTCCCCCTCTAACCAAAAGAGAAAGGGAAAATCTTGGAGAATGCTGCGTGGGGAAAATGTCGCTAATGCTTTTTGAAGCTCACTTTTAATTTTTGGGGGTGCCCCTAAAATACTATTGGGTTTTTTTTAAATTTTAAGGGTTGCGATAACGCTCGCACGAATTAAATTTTGATACGTTCCCGCAACGACAACAATTGAAAATTTTGGGAAAGGCCTTTGACTGAAGTGATTCGAATTTTTTTCAAGATACAATGGGGTATGGGTTTATGTAATATTTAGTGAGGGCAATAAACTATCCTTTCTACGCGGTTGGAAAGCGGGCGATACTTTTAATATAAATTTTTTGCTCTTTGGGGTTATACGAAAATTTTCCCCTATTTCATAATACGACCCAAACATTCGTTGGGCCGGGAAAACCGCCTTTCCGCTGGAGAAACCGCGTACAATTCCCCCTTTCGCTGGGAAAACTGGCAAAAAAAAATGCTATGTCCCAAAAAATATTTCCCAATTTGGGGCGACTGCAAAATTTACCAAATTAAAATCATCTAAAAATCGGAATTTTTTCCCTACGATGATTTAAATTTTGATTTTTTGATAAAAAAAAGATTCGCCCTCTTGTTCGAAAATGGGACTCTCGTTTTCGCAAATCTTTTTAGGATGTGATAATGGTGATGTGCATTAAACATTTTTAAAATTTTTACCCGCCCCGGTTTCCCCACGCGGTTTTTTGAAATTTCTCGCGACCCAAAAGAGTCTTTTCAAAATTTTCCCCCGTGGGCGGGAGATTAGGGGTTTGAGTTGGGGGGGAAAAAGGGAAAAAAATACCGGCAAATACCCGCCTATTGGCTCATCTTGCACGATCGCGGGTTTTCGAATATGCCCCCTTGACCAACGTAGTTCGTAAAAAACCAAAATTTAGCCAAAAATCCCCCCCAATGTCAAAAATATATAAAAAATTGGGTTTTGACGATCGACAGCAGTCGTACATCATTCTTGCCCAAACGAAAAGTAAATTATCACATGATCGCGCCAACGTTTGTGGATCGCAAGGGGTTCCTTTTCGGGAGAAACTTTTTCCCTGGGGAAAAGGGAAATAGCCCTACTGAGAAATGAATTTTTTCTTTCTCACTACTTTTTTGCAAAATCCCGGTTTCCAAAGGGTGCGCTTAAAAATTTAGGAAGGGTTTGCCAAGCTTTTAAAGGCTAAATTGGGGCCTCACCCGGGGCTTTAATGGAAGGTGGAAACCCTTCCCTACAGCTTCGCCCGGCGTTTTTATTTTCGAGAGCTGTGATTGGGGGCGACGGAAAAAGAAAAAGGGGGCATCTCCCACGTGTACGTTAAAGGAAACGAAAAAAGAGAATGGTTTGGGCCCTATACTTTACAAAGATGCAAGAAAAAGCCCTTTTTTATTTAGAATTTTGGGTGCGGACTATGAAGATTCACTTCGGTTTTAAAAAAGCTAGATGTTACCCAAACTTGCGTTTTGAAAAATATTTAAAAAAAATTTCGCTTTACCCAAAAGGGTTTTTTTAAAAAATTCAATTGGTGACGAATCATCATAAAAAATTTATCCAAACATTTTTTTAGATTAAAATATTTTAAAATATAATTTTATTTTTCTTTTATTTTTTTTCCCCTTTTTTCCCCTTTTTATCCCAGTAAGAATATTAAATTTTTTACGTGACGTTTTGATACGGGACAGCCCCTTACAGATACAGATGTTTCATTTCCCCAAAAATGGACATAGACTTTAAATTTTGAATGGTGGGTTAAAAAATTTTTTTTTGTCGGGTTTAAAGCTTTTAGTAGCCGTTCCCATAGTCTTTTAATGGTCGTTTTGGGGTAGCCGTTATAGTTTTTCCAAAACCGTTCGGGAGTCGTTTAAAAGCCTTCAGAAAACCCTTCAATAGCCGTTCGATAGTCGGTTTATATCCATTCAAAACCGTTCGGTAGGGCCCTTCGATTTAAACCCTTTAAAAACCCTTTTAAAAAACGTTCGATGGCCCTTCCCAAAACGTTCCCCGGGAGCCCTTCGTAACCGTTCCAAAACCCTTCAAAAGCTGTTCCAAAAGTCTTTCGAAGTGGTTTTTTCATATTATAATAAAATAAATTTTTCAAAAATTTTAAAAAACTTTAAAAACGTTGGGCCCCCCCAAACATCAACTTTTGGGTTTCTTATCAAGAGCGAGGTAAGCGTTCTTCGTAAAGGGGTACTCTTTCCCACTTTAAAAAGTTTGAGACAATGTTATCCCCGGGAAGTTTGTCAAAATGTGTTTTCCCGCGAAAAGAGAAAAGTCTTTTTAAATGGGGGTTCCCCAAATGAATTTTTTAAAAAACCCTTTTATTGTTTGAACCGTTTTGGCCCAGGCCTTTTAACCCCCGTCATGGGGGGGAAAAACCTGTCAGGGGGTTTTGTTAGACCCCCCTTTAAAATTTGGGGGGGTTTTCCAAAGAGTAAGCAGCATTTTTTTTTTTATATCATTTTAATTTTTTTTAAAATTTTATAAAAAATTTTATTTTTTTTAAAATTTTTTTTTGGGGGAGAAAAAACCGAGGGATACCCGTTTCCCCGGTTTCAAAAAATTTGGACCGACGGGGGTTTTCAAAAAGTTTCGAGGGAAAAGCGCGGACGAATTTGGGAATTAGGGGGGGATATGTGGGGGGTGGGGGATTTTCGTTTTAATAAAATTTGGTTTTGGGGTGAAAAGGGGATTTTTTCAAAACTCAAAAATTTTTGGGGGTCGAACCCTTGAGGAAGCTGTGGAAAAAACCGTAAAAAAAGCCTCCAGAAAGGGGGCAAAGAATTCTTTGGGAAGTTTTTTTTCCCCTTAAAAAATTTTTATTGGGTTTAAAAAAAATTTTTAAAATAAATAAAAAAATTTTGAAAATTTTTCTGTTTCAAAAAGGGGCCGGGGAGAAAATATTTTTTTATTTTTTTTTTTTTATTTTTATTTTTTTTTAAATCCCCAAAACACACAAAAATTTTTTAAATGATATAAAAAAATTTTTAAATAAATTTTTTATTTTTTTTTAAAAAAAAATTCGATTTTTTTTTGCCCTTTTTCTTTCCTTTTCTCACACGCGTCCCCTGCCTCGCATTATCCCCTCTCTTTCTCCTGCAAACATCCCCCCTTTTTCCCCCCCCAAAACGGACTCTTCCTTTTTTTTCCCCGTGCATGCCCCGCGCTATCCTTTTGGGGCCCCCCCCTTTCAAAAAGCCGTATCATCCACGTGCATGCTTCGCGCTATCTCTCTCTCCCCCAAAGGGCCCGCTTCGGGGAAACTCTCTTCCAAGCCCCCTCCCTGGGGGCCATTCCCCCCCAACGTGCATGCGGCCCCCATCTCTCTCTCTCTTTTCTTTTCCCAAGTGCACCCCTTTCAAAAATTTTTCCCCAAAAACCCCCTCCCCGGGATCGTCCCCTTTGCTTTTCCCCTTTTCCCCGCGGGTCCCCCGCTTATGGGTTTTTGGGGCGGGGGCCCCCCCCGGGGACCCCCCGCCTAGGTTTGGTTTTTGGGTTTGGTTAGCGGGTCTCCCCCCCCTTTTGGTTTTGGGGCGCGGCCCCCTCCCCCCCCCCCCGGGGGGAACCCCCCGGGGCCCCCCGGGGTTGGGGCGGGGCCCCCCCCCCCCCTCTCCGCGGTTTCCCCCCCCAAACCCGGGGTTTCAAAACCCGGGGGCCCTTTTTCCCCCCAATCCGGGGGGCCCCCCACCCATGGGGGCGCCGCGGCCCCCCCGCGTAAATCTACCCCCCGCGCTGATTTCCCTCGCCCCTCACCCCCCCCAAGGAACCGGTGGGGAAAAACCGGGGTAGCATATACTTCCCTAAAACCTAAATTTCACTTATGGGAATTTCCAAAAATTTTTTGAAAAAGGGGCCTTTTTTAAAAAATTTTTCTTCCATTCGAAAAGGGGGATCTCAAAAAAAAACGAAGACTTTTGCGTCTATCGTAACTTTAAAGGGGAAAAATAAAAAATTTAAACATTAGCGCTCGGGGGCCCAAATTTCATTTTTTTTTTAAAAAGGGTTTTTGAAAAAAAAGGGTTTTACGAGAAATTTTTAAAAAAAACCCCGAAATAAGATTTTTATAAAGTGATTCGATCGCACAAAAAGTCCTCTTGGGAGGAAGCCCTCATGAAAAAATGGGAAAAACAATTTTTAAAAAAGTACCCAAATAGTTTTAACTTTTTTAAAGGAATTTTCTGGTTTTGATAAAAAAGGGGTTTTTTTTAAAATCTAAATATGGAAAATTTCTAATGCCGATGATAATTTTTGTCTTTGGGGGTAATTAAACGTATTTTTTAAAAAACAAAAAATTTTTTTTTTTGGGTTATATAAAAAAAAATTTTTCTATTTTAGGTTTAGATACTCTTTTTTAAAACCTTTTCAAAAACAAAAATCCCAAAAAAAAAAATAGTTTATAAATTTTTTAATAGTCAAAATTTTTCAAAAAACCCCGGAAATGTAAAAAAAACCCTTTTCCATATTTAGACGAAGGCCCCATATTTTTTTTCAATTTTTTGATGTTTAAAAAATATTAAAAAAAATTTTTTAAAAAAATTTTTTTCCCCAAAATATAAAAATTTGAAAAAAATTTTTAAATTAAAAAAAAATTTTGGGTAATAAATTTTTTTTTTAAAATTTTTAATATTGACTTTTCTTTAAATTTTTTTATTTTTCCATTTTAAAAATTTTTTTATTTAAAATTTTTTTAATTAAATTTTTATGTCTTAATATAAAATTTTATATAATTATATATTTATAATATATTTTAAAAAATTTTTAATTTTTAAAATATCTATAAAAATTTAAAATCTATAAAATAAAATATATATATCATAAAAAATTTTTATTTTTTTTTACCCCAAAAATTTGTGATAAAAAAAATTTGGGGCCCCCCTTTTTTTTAATTTAAATTTTTTAGTTTAAATAACAAATGTTTAAACTATTACAAAAAACGTATTTTTTTAAAAATTAAAAAATTTTTAAAATAACAGTTCCCCTATTTTTTTAAAATTTTGACCACGTTTTGGGGTTTTAATTCCCAAAAATCTGAAATATTTTATCAAATATTTAAAAGCTTAAAAAATTGCCCCCTTTTTTTAATTTAAAAATTTTGCTCTAAAAACCCCTATTTTTTTTAAATTTTTTTTAAAATTTTTTTTTCTTTTTTTTTAAATTTTTTAAAAAAAAAAACCCCCTATTTTTTTTAATTCTGTACCACTTTTTGGGTTTTTTAATTTTCCAAAAAAATCTGATAATACTTTTCAAATCCTATTTTTTTTTCATAAAAAATTTTATTAAAATTTTAAATTTTTTGTTGAAGGAAAAAATTTTTTGTTGAGTAAATTTAAAAATTTTGATTTTCTGAATTAAAAATTGTTTCCCCCCAAATATTTTTTTTTTTTTAATTTTATAAATCTTTAAATTAAACCCTATTTCCCCAAAACCCTTTTGTAACTGTTATTAAATCCTAGTATTTTTACAAAATTTTTTTTTCGTGTAACTATGAAA
>CAJQTV010001992.1:0-17733 GCA_907163055.1 Formica aquilonia x Formica polyctena | reverse complement strand
ATTTAAAAAATTGCGCTTTACAAAATGTATTTAAAATATTCAATTGGTGGACGAATCATGATAAAGATTCACCCAAACATTATTTAGAATAAATATTGTTAAAATATATTTTATTCTCTTTTATTCTTCCCTTTTCCTCTTTCTTATCCCAGTATTCGAGTATTAAATTTCTGTACGTGATGTTAGATAGCGGCGTCAGCTAGTCAATTAAAATATAGATGTTACATTTCAATACATGGACATAGAGTTTAAATATTTGAATTGCGTATAAATAATTGTTTTGTCGTTCAATAGTCGTTCAATAGTCGTTTATAGCCGTTCAATAGCCGTTCAATAGCCGTTCGAAAGCCGTTCGATAGCCGTTCGAAAGCTGTTCAAAGCCGTTCGATAGTCGTTCAATAGTCGTTTGATAGTCGTTCATACACGTTCGATAACCGTTCAATAGTTGTTCGATAGGTGTTCAAAGCCGTTCGGTAGCCGTTCAATAGCCGTTCAAAGCCGTTCGATAGCTGTTCAAAGCTGTTCAATAGCCGTTTGATAGCCGTTCAACGGCCGTTCGATAGCCGTTCAAAGATGTTCGATAGCCGTTCAAAACCGATCAATAGCCGTTCGATAGCTGTTCGATAGCCGTTCAAAGCCGTTCGATAGTCGTTCAATAGTCGTTCAATGGCCGTTCGATAGTCGTTCGATAGCTGTTCAAAGCTGTTCAATAGCCGTTCGATAACCGTTTAATAGTGGTTTACATATTATAATAATACGTTTATATTTAAAAGACTTTAAATAGTTGTCCGCGGGAACATGCTAACTTTTGTCTTCTTATCAAGTGTAGAAGGTAAGCGTTCTTTGTAAGTGATATATCCCCTACTCTAAAATGTTCGAGACAATGTCTATCCCGTTGTGTCCGTCACAAAGTGTTTGACAGCGAATAAAGAACAGCGTGTGACGAGAAGTTTTTAAGTTTTGTAAAGAGAAGTGTTAAACTATATAAACATGTCTGAAAATTGTACTTGCACATACATATATGTTATGCTGCCGCATTATCGGGTAAGTAGAATGTTCAATGTTTCTGTTATATATTTTGTCTATTTGTGGTATTAATTAATAATATATTTCAGCTTATTGAGGAAATTCGGTTTCTGAATATCCTGGACCGGCGATACACGCGGTGGTTGCGGCGCAATATGCGGTGGGAGCATGAAAACATTTGGGGTGACACGCAAGAGGCTCGCGAGTACGAGGAGTCGCACGAGTGGGCTTTCGAGGATATTTTCGATCTTCGAAAATTATTCGGCCTCGAACCATATGATGAGATTGAAGTATGGTGAATATTGTATCATTTTTAAAATTTCATAATATTTAAATTAATATACTAACATAATTTGATTTCTTTGTTTGTTTGTTTTAGATGGAGCGTCACCATTAAATTATATTATATTTCTATTATCATTAATATTTTTATTATTATTATTTTTAAACACACACACACACATTTAAACGAATACACAATTTTGAATAAATATTATTATTATTATATTAAAAAATATCGATTATTTCTGCGCCTTCTTCTTTCCTTTTCCCACTCGTGCATGCCTCGCATTATCTCTCTCTTTTTCCCGCGAACGTCATCCTTTTCTCACGCCAATGCGGACTCTATCCTTTTCCTACTCGTGCATGTCTCGCGCTATCCTTCTCGCATCGCCTTACGAACGTGGTATCATCCACGTGCATGCTTCGCGCTATCTCTCTCTCTCTCCCAAGTGCATGCCTCGCGCTATCTCTCTCACACCTACTCGCGCTATCTCTCTACTGGCGTGCGTTCCCTCTTGACCCCTCGCCTATCGGTTAGGATGCGGTCCCCCTCCCCCATCTCCGCGGACCCCTCGCCTATCGGTTAGGACGCGGCCTCCTCCCCCCTCTCCGCGGGACCCTCGCCCACCGGTTAGGACGCGATTCCCCCTCCGCCCTTTCCGCAGGCCCCTCGCCCACCGGTTAGGACGCGGTCCCCTTCCCCCCTCTCCGCGGACCCCTCGCCCACCGGTTTCGCCGCGGTCCCCCCGCGTGACGTCATACCCCCCGCGCTGGTTTCCCCTCGCTCCTCACCCCCCCCCCCCCCCCTCAGAGGACCTGGGTTAGAACCGGCCTAGATACACTACTCATATCGAATGCTCATTTTGGCTCTCGTGTTCTCGACTCTCTAGATTTCTCCCGTCTCCCCCGAACCTCCCCCTTTACCATTTCGGGTATACTGAGTAGCCGCGGAATTTTGCCGTCGCGTTAGCTATCGGTCTCGCAATTGTCTTTCGGTGTTGCGTTTATCGTGAATGGTGCGGCCTGCCGTACCTGGCGCCCAACTCGGTTTATTTTGCGATACAGTGAATTTTTGTGGATCGCGAGATCGATATTCGAAGTACGCGCCGAAGGGGTACTGTGGGCATCGAAGAACCGCCCGCCGAATAAATAATTATTACTTAAATAATTTAAAAGAAATTACGGTTACAATACATAGAAAGCAAGTACACAAATATAAAAAATTAAATTTAAAAGAACAAGCGTTAAAAGAGCAAAAGATATATAAAAAAATAAAGAATCAATATAATGCACAAATTAAGAAAAGTAAAACTGAATCGTGGAAAAACTTCGTAACTGAGATAGCAAATAAAGACCCCTGGGGTGTAGTCTATAAATTAAGAACGGACAAAGTAAAAACTCTCGAACTCTATCATTTGATTGAGACGGACAACACATGCACCACGAATTGGACAACATCGATAAATATAATATTAAATAAGCTAGTTCCAGTAGATGACACTTCAACAGAAAAACAAATACATAAAGATATAAGAGATAAGTGTAATAATTATAAAAATCAAAACTTAGAACCCCCCATATCCCAACAGGAAATAGAATCAGCTATTAAAAAGATGAAAGATAAAAAAGCTCCAGGCAGAGATGGATTAAACCCGGAGATTGTTAGAGAAATTTGGACCTACATCTCTGAAACAATATTAAATATATTTAATGAATGCCTAAAGGAGGGAGTTTTCCCTAAAATTTGGAGAAGTGCTGAATTAAAAATCATATTAAAACCAGGTGATAGAGATCCACGTAATCCAGGCTCATATAGACCAATATCACTGCTTCCGGTTTTGGGAAAAATATACGAGAGGGTTATACTTAACAGAATAATACAAGTATACGAAACAGAAAACATGCACAGTGACTGTCAATTTGGTTTTAAACCGAAATGTTCAACAGAAGACGCCATAACAGCGGTATTAAAACATATAGATACGTAAGATAAAAAATATACAGTAGGCGTATTTCTAGACATACAAGGAGCATTCGATAATTTGTGGTGGTACTCAATTCTTCACAGATTGATAGAAGCTAAATGTTCAGGAATGCTTTTTAATACAATGCGCAATTACAAAGACAGACGACTCACGGTTACAACTCGACATCAAGTAGTCAGACGTAACATGGGAAAAGATTGTCCCCAGGGATCGATTATAGGACCAATTGTTTGGAATATGGTCATGGATAAATTATTAAAGAACCAAGTCGAAAGCTGCGATTATATGGCATACGCGGATGACTTGCTGGTATTAATACACGGCAACTCAAGAAAAAAAATCGAATTGAAGGCTTTACAGGTTTTCATTGAAATAAATAGTTGGACAATGGAACACAAGTTAAAAATGTCTAGTGAGAAAACTAAAGCGATTCTTTTTAAAGGAAATTTAAATATAAGCTAGTTACCGTCTTAGAGGTATGATCAAGATAAAATAAAATATTATGACGAAGTAAAATACCTGGGTATAATTCTCGATAAGAAAAAAAACTTCATAGAACATGCAAAATACACTAAAGATAAAACAAAAAAGATCTGCGCTAAACTAAAAAGAGTCGTTAAAACCGAATGGGGACTAAATCACATAACAAGAAGATTAATGTATCAGGCTTTGATTCTACCTATTATATCTTATGGAGCAGGAGCTTGGTACAAAGCTGTTGAACACATTCACGTGAAAAGACAAATATACTCAGCACAAAGGTTCGCACTGCTCAGCTTGTCAAGGGCATGTAGAACAGTCTCGACAGTAGCCTTACAGGTACTAACTGGCAGTTTGCCAATAGACATCATGATCACCATAAGAGGCATACAATCGAAGATTAGAACAGATAATAGAGTTAAATGGAAAGAATATGAAACACCTGAGAACATAGAAAATTTAACAAAAAAGGATATAAACAAAAAAAAAAGGAAAATACGACAGATAGCGATGAAAGTTTGGCAAACCAGATGGCAAGACGATAACAAGGGAAGAATAACTTACGAATTTATACCTAATGTAACTTACGCAATAAACAACAAAAAATGGTTTCATCCAGGTCTATACACAACATTTTTACTAACAGGACACGGAACGATAAATAGTAAATTACAACAATTAGGTAGAAGCGATTCCGATAAATGCTGCTTTTGTATAGGCAAAACAGAAGATGTTCAACATATTATCTTGGACTGTATAGAATACAATAAATTTAGAAAGGATAAAATAGAAAATGACATTTTAAAAATTATAGAGAAAAAAGAAACAATGAAAATTTTGATAGAGAATAAAGGATCATATCTGAAATTTAGCGAAATAGCAAACGAAATTTTTAATCACAAGAAAACATATTTGGACAGTAGAGTCGACCCGCCTCCACGTGGCTAGGGACGGAAATGCAGTAAGAAACGCTATAGCTAAGAAGTTGAAAACTTTAAAGTTAGAAATACAAAATAAAATTAAGGTAAGGATTTAATAAATAAATAAAGCGCAGTAGAGTTAAATAAATAAAACATAGATATACACAACAAGACAGACACATTAATATAGAAAAGGCGAATAAAGCGGAGATGAGCCGCATTAGAATGGGAAATTAAATGAAAAAAAAAATGTCTCTATCTACTCCCCCCCAGGGGCTGCTGTCGCTTTGGCAACAGCAGTACGGGTATGGCGCACCCGGGGTACCTGAGCCAATCATACCGTAATCTCGGAGGTTTACCGAAGGGACCAGGGGTCTTGGCTTAATTGCCCGAACCGCGAGGATGGTGACCTCTATAAAAAATACCCTCTAATTCCAAGTTGTGGTACGCGGCGAAGGGATGCGTGGCCGGGAAGTGGTCCGGTTCTTAGCGGCCAACTCGAGATACCTGGCGACCTCTTGAGTATTGAGCCTTCTCCCCGGAAAGGGCGTTACCCGGGGAGTCACTGCTGTTCGTCCCAACTCGTGGGAACAAATTGGATAAAAATATTAAAAAACAAACTGATAAAGCTGAGGATGGAGGTGAAGAAGTGATGATGGTGGAGGTGGATACTGCCTCGAGCAGGAGTTCCATTTCCAGTGTGAGGAGTGAAAAAAGTGAGGGCGGTGGTGTTTCTAATGCGTTTGCAAAACCGCAGAGGGTGAAGAAAAGAACGGATGACAATGATAGTGGTGATGAGAATGAATGTGAGAGTGAACTCTTAAAAGTTAAAAAGATAGGTGAAGCCATAAGATGTTTTGTGTTGAGTGAATCTAATAAAGTTTATAAGAATGCATGTGAATTTATATTGAGGAAAGTTGCTGAGTGTGAGTATATTGTGAGTGATCTGATTTGTAAGAATGAACGCTTGGTTGGCCGGCTGGAAGGTTGTAGAATGTTTCCGAATAAAGATGTATGTTTAACGAGGGATGTGAATGCTGGTGCAGGACTAAATGTTGATGGTGTTGTACAGATCCAGGAGAAGGAGATTGTAAGTTATGATGTAGTTGTGAAAGGAACGAGCAAGAATTTAACGAGTGAACAAGTGAAAGAGCGTATTATGAGAAATGTCAGGCCGGAATTATAGGTTAAAGCTTTACGGAAAACTAGAAATGGTGGAATAGCTATTGAGACTCTTACTGAGAAAGAAAGGAAAATGATCCAGGAATGTAAGGCTTTTGATAATGTCGGACTGAAGGTGGACCTACCGAGGAGAATAGGACCAAAGATTATAGTGTATGATGTTCAAAATGATATGGCTGAAAGTGTTTTTATGAATGAGCTGTATGCGCGGAACTTGAAAGATGTGATTAGTGAAAATGATTTTAAAGAGAGAATGAGAATAATTAGTAGAGGCGATAAGAAAGGTGCGAATGCTGGAAATGTGATCGTTGAGGTTAACATGAAAGTACGTGACAAGCTATTAACTGATGGTAGGGTGTATGTAGAATGGAATGCGTTCAAAGTGAAAGAATTTGATAGGGTGTATAGATGTTTTGCGAGAGCGGTGCACTTGGACACAGTACAATTGGACACGGTGCAAATGGACACGAAACTTTGCACACGGCTCAATTGGACACAGTGCATTTGGACACAGTAGCTTTGGGACACAGAAGAAAATTCATTTGGACACCGTTCAGTAGTACACCGGTCAGTTGCACACCGTTCAGTTGCACACATAAAAATGCACACCGTTCAGTTGCACACTGCTCAGTTGCACACCGTTCAGTTGCACGCCGCTCAATTGCACACCGCTCAATTGCACACCGGTCAGTTGCACACCGCTCAGTTGCACACCGCTCAGTTGCACACCGCTCAGTTGCACACCGCTCAGTTGCACACCGCTCAGTTGCACACCGCTCAGTTGCACACCGTTCAGTTGCACACCGTTCAGTTGCACACCGTTCAGTTGCACACCGTCCAGTTGCACACCGTTAATTTGCCCACCGTAGTTGTAAAGCGAGGTCCACCCTGCCTACCGGCGGGGGGCGAAGGCCCCCCGTGTGTGTATGTGTGTGTGTATGTGTGTATGTGCAACTGAGCGGTGTGCAATTGAGCGGTGTGCAACTGACCGGTGTGCAACTGAGCGGTGTGCAACTGAACGGTGTGCAATTGAGCGGTGTGCAACTGACCGATGTGCAACTGAGCGGTGTGAAATTGACCGGTGTGCAACTAAACGGTGTGCAACTGAACGGTGTGCATTTTTATGTGTGCAACTGAACGGTGTGCAACTGAACGGAGTGCAATTGACCAGTGTACTACTGAACGGTGTCCAAATGAATTTTCTTCTGTGTCCAAAATTATTGTGTCCAAATGCACTGTGTCCAATTGAGCCGTGTGCAAAGTTTCGTGTCCATTTGCAACGTGTCCATTTGCACCGTGTCCAATTGTACTGTGTCCAAGTGCATCGCTCCCGCTTTTTTGTCCTTAGTTTTCTTTATCGCACATTCGATTTTATGAGCTGTGGTAGGCTGTTCCATATTTTTATTTTGAGATGAATCACATTCATTTATCATTCTCTTATGTGTATAGTTTTCCAGGGCTTTGTCGTCCTCTGGCACCAACGTAGTTAAGATTTCATTCATCGTAGTTGCCCAATCATGCGTTCTATCTTCTCCTAATTTTACTGTATGATACACTTCAGATTTCTTGAACTTCTCCATACTTATCTTATATGCTGCACCCCAAGGATCCTTATTTACAGATTCCGTGATGAAATTTTTCCATGAATTTATTTTATTCTTTCTTATTAGAGCAATATACTCTCTTTTTAGTTTTTTATATACCTCTTCTTTTCTTAACTCTTCTTTTAATTTATTGTGTCTCTTAAAAATTTTAACTTTTTTCTTATTTTTGTTAACTTTCCTCTTTTTTTCTTCAATTTCTTCATTCCACCACGGGACTTTTCGCTCAATTTGCTTCTGATGCATATTTTACAAATTTCATGAATTTTATTGTTAAGTTATTCCACACAACAATCCGATGTCATCTCTTCCATAGTCCTTAAATTTTCGTTATTAAATTTTTCCTGTGTTAACTTTTCAAATTTATCCCAATTTGCAGTTTTAACGTTATATTTTTCTGATATTGAACTTACTCTTTTAATATTTTTTTGACTTTTAATTTCAAAAAATATACAGTTATGATCACTATTTGCCCAGCTATCTTTTACTTGCCACGAGTGTATCCTATAGACAATGTCATTTGCGACTATAGATAAGTCAATATTTGCGCTTCTATTTGTTGTCCAAAAAGTCGGAGAGTTACCTTCCTTGTTTAAACTTACCAGACTATGTTCATTAATGAATTCTTCCAGTTTTTCTCCTTTTAAATCCGTTTCATCATTGAACCATAGAGTCGACTTAGCATTAAAGTCTCCCAGAATTAATAGCTTCTTTTTCCCCTAACTTATTAATTATTACATCTAATTCTGCTAGAAATTTTTCTATCTCAAACGAAAATTGACAATAAACCGAAACAATATAAAAACTTTCTTTGTAAAATTTTAAATGTGCGCAAACTATGTGTTCTGTTTTAAACTGTTCTAACTGTGTCACTGTGATGTTATTGTTATATACTATTATTGCTGCTTTGGAGTCCATGATATCATAATTCTGAACAATCCTAGCCGACATTGATGCATAACCTTTAACCTGTTTCTCATATAAATACGGCTCCTGTAAAATAAGTATATCTATTTTATTATCTTCAACTGATTTTCTTAATTCCTGAGTTACACTTAAGCTTCTTTGCGCATTAACTTGTAGAATTCTTAGTGTCATTTTGTATAAGTAATTCTATCCTTATATCTCTCTAACTGTTTAGTGTACTCAGGACATTTCTTGTCTCTAACACTATGTTCTAAACTTTTCCTTTTACTTCTTAAACAGCAGACACATTTCGGGATCTCAAACTTTTTTGGACACTCCTTATATAAATGATCTTTATCACCACAATGACCACAAAACTGATGCTCAGCTGTACATTTCATTGAGAGATGCCCAAAACCGAAGCATTTGTAACATCTTGCTATATGAATGTTACGTCCAGACTCGAATGAAAGGAAAGTCAGCTGGAGGGCGTAACCTAGTTTTCTCTTAGACACACGCTAGACGATGCGTGTCCTAGAGTCGAGTGAACAGACCAGGGCCCCAGATAGGCCAACGACCTTAAGGGTCGCTCTTACTCTATCGAAAAGGGCCGTTCGCTCGGCGGTCCCTTTTCTGGTAAAAGAACTGAATCCTTATTACCCGGGACGGGACCTCGTGCGATTTTGTAAGACAGGAAGGAGGTCGGGTTAAAAAGAAACGTTCACGATGTTAAATATTAAAACTTTAATTTATTCATAAAAAGAAAATTTTGAATTTAAAAGGAAAGTTAACTTTAATAGATTATAAATCTTTTTCTTTCTTTATCTCATATTATGTTCTTATTGTTAATCATTATAATTGATATATATATATATATTTTTTTTTATATACTAACTTATTTTTTCTTAAGATGTATGTATGTGTATGTGTGTGTCGCGTTACATAAGTACGGGGGTCATCAATCAGAACGGTGCGGGAACAGTCTAATATTAATCTTATAGCTCTGATTGGATCTACAAAAATTTTCTGGTAGTAATAATAATAATCTGTATTTATGGCGGAATAAGGGGAAGTTAGGGAATTCCTTCGAGATGGACGGTGGAAGGGGGAAATCTTCTTCTCAAGATTTCTATGGGGACGGCGACAGGGAATAATCGCCCTGGGACGAACAACGGGATGATAGCGTCTGGAAAACCTCTCTCCAACGCTCCTCGTAACTCCGCGTTGTCTACCTAGTCCGGCCCTATGCAGAATACTCCTTCAGGTAGCGGTTGAGTCAGGGGAGGAAATCGGTCCAGGTCCCAAAGGCAAAATTGCTCTTCGGTCAGCCCTTGCTCGTAAGCTCTAGACCCCTCTCCACGGTGAGATGGTCCGTTTCTGGAGTCGCGGGGTTCTCTCTCCGAATTGCTCTGGTTATCGGAGAAATCGGTAAAATCCCGTTCTCGGGGTCCACCCTCAATTTCGCTGTCGGGTGGTTGTTCAAAAGAGCTTCCGGGTTCGTCCGGATGGAAGGATTCTGGATGGACAGGGGACGAGAGGGGGGAATCACTAAGGATGATAGTTGAGGGTGCTGGGGATCCTGACGGGCCAGGTTCGGGAGAAGGGGTCGGTTCTGGTACGTGGGGAGGACTGTCTGGTGTGCGTGTGTTGTGTGTGATTTTTATTTTAATATTAGTTTTTTTCTACGCCCTTAACAGTAATGTTAATAGGTTTCGCTTGAGCCCGAGCCAATTCTTTCCGTAACCGCCTATTCCGACGATTCCGCGAACATTTGATAGCAGCTCGCGATGACCGTTTTTGTCTTTCCACTAAGGAAAGAATAATGATGAATAATAATATATTGTAGAAGCTATGTCGCTATATAGTCGCTAGAAAATCTCTAATTTGAGAAATAATTCTTGGAGTTTTTTCTTTATTTGATTAATAAAAACTCTTAGATCCAGAAAGAAAGGAAAGAAAGTTTATATATTTATCCTTGTTAAAAGAATATATATACATATATATATATATATATATATATATATATTCTTAAAAAATAATAAAAATAAAAGAAGGAAAGATTTGACTGAATGTGACAAATGAAATCACGGATCGCTCTGCTGAATGCAGGCGATCCCTGGTGACAAACAAGAAATCGCGAGTCGCTCTGTAATGTACAGGTGGCCCTTGGCGACGAAAAAATATCACGAGTCGCTCTGTTAAATACAGGTGACCCTTAACATTAGATAGGAAACCGCGAGTCGCGCTGTAAAGTACAGGTGACTCTTGGCGACGGAAGAATATCACGAGTCGCTCTGTTAAATACAGGTGACCCTTGATGACAGGTAATATAAAGAAAGAGGAGATCCAAGGTAATATTTCAGAGAAGGGGTTAAAAGAACTAAAGAAGAGAAGCCCGAATAGGGAAGTTAGTTAAGATTGAAACGTAAATGATTGAAGTTATTAATTAATTTATTATAATTAATAATCCAAGAATTATTTCAAATGTACAAATGTGAAAGAAAAACGAAATAGAGTTGAGAACATTCAAAACACTTACTACTTATCGAGTGCGTTGGTAAAAAAAAAAATCAGATAATGGAAGGCTCCTAAGGGCGAGAGGAGTTTCGATGAATCGACTCGACCTGGGTGATTGGAATGCGGCTCGCAATCGCCGCTGCAGTCGCTTGGCACAAGATCTTCTAGATTTGCATTGAGTGTCTAAATTCTTGCACCAAACAACGCGGTTTCGAAACACTTAGAGTTTGTATAAAATTTTAAGAATTGAAGTCGAAGTAATTATAAATACGTAATTGTAATAAATGTGAATTAACTGACTGACTAATGAACTGAAACTGTAATATACTGTAATTAAGCGGAACTGTAAATGCAAAGATCTGAGCTGTCTAATGAACTGAACTGAGCTGAAACTGAATTGAAACTGAATTGAAACTGAATCTGAATACTGAAAACTGAATCTGAAAACTGAAAACTGAATGATGAATGAGCCGCGAGGAAAGGTTCGGAGTATATTAAGCCCTTTGCTCCTCCTCTCCATTGGTTTCGTTAATATTTTTCGCGAATTGAATTTTTTATTCACGCCCTCCGATGTTGCTGGGAGGCGTTGCCCTTTAACATAGGAGGTGTTAGAACCTTAGGTATTGGTGAAGGCTTTCGTTTATAGAATTAGCTTTCGCCCAATGGAGAGTTGTTGCAATTTGAGTGAGAGTTATGCCTTTTATTATCTACTTAAGTTCTATCTTAGGTAGATATCGTGTAACGGAGATCTGTCAGGCGAGCACATATGATATCATTTTTAATGTCCGTTTCGGTTTTTATTTAGATTTCTGGTACCGAAATTGTTTATTACGAGAGCTGTCAACCATAATTTAGATTAGTAAGAGAATTTGTTACCTAAGCTTTTAGTGGTTAATTAATTTGCTTATTTCTTAGATCAGATATGCTCTAGTTTCCTGTTTGTATCATATATCCTCTCAATTTTTGTTTCCGAAAAGTTTGTCTCGCCTTTCAGTTTCCATTTGTTTATTTCAAGGCGTAATGCGCTCTTAAGATACCTCTATTTACGATGAAAGAAAAGAATCGTGGGTCCGCCGGACGTAACACCCCCCACCTTAGACAAATGTTGGGGATACGCAACATTTGCGATGAAAGACGTTTGAAGATTCTTTTCTTTCTGAGTTACTTTAACATACTTGAGGAGATCACATTCAATTGCAACAATTAAATGCGATTCCCTGAAATCCTACAAAATATTAGATACAAGTATTAAAATGTTATAATGTTATAATATTAGTTCTCTTTTATTTTTAAGAAGAAGGAAAGAGAAGGCGACCTCCAAAACCCCTTCCTTCCTACTTCCGTTCTTTTTGTACATAACAAAAAGATTCTCTTTTTTTTTCTTTTGACGGGGAGAAAGGTAATATACTTAGTGTCTAAATTATTTAGAAATATACTTAATATTATACTTAGAGATATACTTAGTAACATACTTAATATCTAAATTAATTAAATTTTTTTCTTTTTAGATTATAAGTGGTTTATCAAGAAAAAGGAAAAATAAACTACTATACTGTTTAGTGAACTGAGAAAAATAAGATTAATATATATATATGTATGGATTTTTTTTTGTTCCTTTTTTTTGTTGTAGGGCCCATTTTCCTTCTGTTTAATAAATGAAAGGAAAAAAAAACTAAGAGTAAAAGATGGACGCGTTTCACTGGTCATCGCCTCAAGAGAGAACTCAAGAGAGAAGAGATTTTTTTCTTTCTGCTTCCTCATAAAGGAAGCTTTGTTTTCGTGACAAAATTTTTTTTCGAGTTTTCTATGCCAATGTGTTTAGAATGTTCCAAAACGTCGAAAAATCATATTCCTAAAAAATGTCTGTGCGTGCGTGCGTGCGTGCGTGCGTGCGTGCGTGCGTGCGTGTGTGTGTGTGTGTGTGTGTGTGTATGTGTGTGTGTATGGGTATGTATGTACGCGATATTTTGTACAACCTCTAACTTCCGCAATTTTTGAGATACCGGGTTAATTTTTTTTTACATGGATAGAGTATCATTTAAAGATGCTTGGTATTGAATTTGGTGAGAATCGATGAAAAGGTTCATTTTTTATAAAATTTTTAATTTTTTGAAAAATGTCTGTATACATTGTAACTTTCACAAATTTTGAGATATCAGGTTAAATTTTTTTAGATGGATAAAATATTATTAAAGGATAGTTACTACTGAATTTAGTGAGTATCGATGAAAGGGTTTATTTTTTATAAAATTTTAAATTTTTTGAGAAATGTCTGTACACGCTGTAACTGTCAGAAAATTTGAGATATCGGATTAAATTTTTTTACATGAATAGAATATTATTAAAGGATGATTAGTACTGAATTTGGTGAGTACCGGTGAAAGGGTTCATTTTTTATAAAATTTTGAATTTTTTGAAAAATGTCTTTACACGCTCTAACTTTCAGAAAATTTGAAATATCCGATTAAATTTTTTTACATGAATAGAGTATTATTAAAGGATGTTTGATGTTGAATTTAGTGAGGATCGGTGAAAGAAATTATTTTAATTTTTATTTCGCTCACAAAGCTTCCTCTATGAGGAAGCAAAAATTGAAAAATCCGCATGCTTAAAGTAGCTTAAGCATTGTAATATAAAATGATGAGGAAGCAATGTGCAAGTTTTTAATTTGCACAACTCTACTTGTTTTTTTTATTCTTCTATCCAGCGGTTGAGGACGGCTGCTCCCCATCCTTCGTCTAAATAGATCTTGTCAGTGTGTGGGTATTCTTCGATACAGGCATTGCATTCATATGCGGGTCTGACCATCACTGTCAGTTCGTGGCAGAATGTACATTTGCCGTGTTTGGTTATCGGCTGAATTTCTGTGAACTAGGTTGTGCGATGGCACAAGAATATATGAAGATTTCAGTTCATCTGACATCCGGTCATAACATGAGTTGCAGATTTTAGAATTATTGGTCATATTTTGGTAAAGCTGATCTAATACTATGACACATCGAAGTTCCATGAAATATCCGTAAATTTCGGAGTGGTTTTGTAGTCTCGCTTCGTCAGTTTGCCCATGATATCCTTCTCCTCGTATTTCAAAGGCCCTCGAGAGGCGATGATACATTGACATTTTTCTGTAATCGGTGAATAACATTCATGCTATAAGATGGAAGGAAAATGGTTCTACGTTTTGTTATAGTGAATGCTTATAATGGAAATGGAAATAGAAATTATTTATATAATGCAATAATACTTAATAGTATTTATGTGTGGGGTGTTCGCAGTGGGGGGAAGCGCGCTTGCTTCACTCCACGTATCGCAAAGGAAAGCTGTCGTGAGGCAGGATGTCTTCAAAGATCAAGCGTTTTACTATATACAAAAATATATTTTTCGAATTATTTACAGGTCGTGCGGTATATACAGGTGTTAAGTTTGTTTTGCTTTTGGCTGGCCCTGAAAAGGGCCGATTGGGCGCTGGTGCCGGCGCCTACTGCCGTCGTTCACGCCACTGGAGAGACGGTGTCGTGGAGGTGTATCGTGGTGGACCCCACTTGGTGCGGAGCGCCGGAGAAGTCCTGGGAGGAGTGTAACTCCGCTCCGGCTGAGGTGGTTCGTCCGTCTGGGTTGCGGAAGTGCGTGTACTTTCTTCCCAGTCCGAGAGGTCCGATTGTGTGGCCCGATCACAGGTGGAGGTGTCGGTTACCTGGGTGGCCTTCTCGGAGGTGGAGGCGCGTGATTGCGTTCCCCTGTGTACCCTGCAGACAGGGTTGGTCTGTGTCTCGTGGTCGCGCTCGTACGGTGCCGGTGATGGTGGTAGCGGTGACAGGCAAGGAGGGTAGCTCCAGCTGTACGTCGGCGACGTGTAGCGCCTAACCCTGACGTCCCACGTCGCTAGGAAGTCCCTGCCCGGACGGGTGAAGCGCACCGGCGATAGCTCCAACGGCTGCAGTTTCCACTCCCGGAATGACCAGCTGATGTGCCGGCGAGTGGACGAGTTGGTCGGTGGCTCCGCCGGATGTCCGGTCCGCAATACAGGCCCTGGTGAGGTGGGCGGCGGAAGAGGACGTGGACGTTCCTCGTGTGTCTTCTGTCTGCGTCTAGGCAATGTGCGGAAGGTTTTTACGGACGGACCCAAATTCCGTCCGCCGTCGCTAAGCTCTTTGCTACTAAACGAGAGAAGTCCTCTCTAGCAGCAGTGAGCCGCGACTGGTGATATCGATCGGTTCACCCTCTTATATATTATCACTCGTTGGATTTCACTTCCTGGCGCCGACTCCCGGCTGCCGCCGCGTCGCGGTACGCTCCCGTAGTTCGTTGGGCTTGCACGTGTTCCGCGCGTGAGTCTGGGCGCGCGCGCTTGCCGCCATGTTGTAAAGGGGCGCAAATTGGTTCCGTGCGCCCCTGCTTTTGTGGTGGTTATCCGCCACATATGTATATACTAATATAATAAGAAATAATCATATCAAATAATAATGTATAGTGAGTTAACAAATAGATATGTAAAAGAAGAAAAGAAAAATAATATATATATATATATTTAAAAAAAAATTATTCCCCTTTTTTTTCTTTTAAGTTGTGTTTTTTTTTTAATTATTATTATACGGCGGGAAACACGTGTTCTGCGATCCGTGTGCTGCATCGGGCAAGGCCCAATCGAATTAATGCATCTTGAAAATTAAAAACTGCTTCGAGATTCAGCGTTTTTATCTCCAATTTGACCAGGGCAGCTCCATCCCAGAGAGGCAGCGTTATATTTATCCATCCTTTGCGATCTTCCGAGATGACGCGGCACATCTTCCTGGTCTCCTCAGGCCATGTTGGTGAAGGCATTAGTGGACCTGTATAAGCTAAACCGCAAGCAATTGCTTGCCACGGTAGCTCTTTGAATCTGTCTTCTAGTTTATAAACCTCATGTATTGGTCGATAAATTTTCCTACCAATATCTTTAAGAGATATTTCAACTAGGTCTTTTGTTTTTTTGATTTTAGTTATTAATCCTCTTCGCCAGATTTTTTTGTCTTTTACAGCGACGGCTTCTCCCCATTTTATTTCGTGTGACTCATAAGGCAAGATGATGCGTCCTGCCATTTGAAAGTTAAGATCTCCTACAAATTTTTCCAGATTACTTTCGTTACTCCTGAGTCGCACCCAGAAAAGCAGCGGTGATTCCACATGCGTAATTAGGACCGGGAGGCGCTCTCGAGGCAGTTCTCTAGTGTTGATTGCTTCGATTTCCATTGTTTTTTTTCTATAAAGGAGTAGGTGTTCGTATGTTAACTTTAAGGTGTTGTTTCCCAGCATTTTATATAAAAGAGAATTAATATAATTGCAACGCCGTATTTTGTGAAATATCTTTATAGTAACGTTATATAGTGTATGTATAAGATATGTATGTGTTCAAAATTGAAACATTAAAATTTCGTCTAAATTTCGCCGTTATATCAAAACGATTGCTTCAGAAAATAAAACACGAGAGAGAACAAACAGCGTCGCGGTCACCTGCTCGGTGCGTGATCGCATTCTTTTTCGAATGAAAAACTGTGACAAACAGCAAGTTCTCGAAGGTTCGAAATCAGAAAAACTTGTTATTCAGCTCGGCAGGGCGCGAGTTTCCGCGGTCGGTCGATTTAGTCTGCCTACGACAACGATTCGAGCCGATCGAAATTCATCGACTTTTCGCATTCGCACTTCGCATATTCTTGCTCGTGTCGCGTACGCAGTAGGCTTACTCGTCTCAAAATCGGTCCGAATTGTCTCGCATACGATCGCATTCATATTCTCGCGGCGGTCAATTCGGTCATATCTCAAACTGTATTCTTCAGTCAATTGGTGCTAAGACATCGTGAAAGTTAATTGTTAAGAGTGTTGAGTCCGAGAGTCGACGCGCGTTAACCGTTCCGCGAATGTCCTCTGCCTCGCGCAAAGCAACATCCGGCGTCCGCGTGCAAGATATCCGTTCTCGCGAGAGCCTCTAGCAAGAAGCTCTGCAAGATTTCCGACACGCGTCGAAGGCAGTCATTAACAGGACATTTTGAAGATTTCCGTCGGAGTCGCGGAATACGTGCCGTCGCTCGCTCCTATTATTCAAAATTAAACGAATATTGAAAACAATCTGCAATCGAGTATTTTCTGAACTCTCCAGCGGATCTACGGATTCGCGTTACACACCGCTTCTCGCTCATCTCTGAGCGTTTCTCAAGATTCGGGCGATCTCGTCGAGGTCGACTCCCGAACAGTATGTAATATATATATATATATATATATATATATATATATATATATATATATATATATATATATGTGTGTGTTATATATGTATGGTTATATATGATATCTATATAATATAATATGCTTTTTTTCTTTTTCTTTCTCTCTCTCTCTCTCTTTTTTCATACGGCGGGAAACACGTCCATTGATATTCTAGTTGTTAATTGAACGTGGCCCAATGTAATAACATTTCCCGTAGGTTGTAGATCCCTTCAAAATTTTCGCTTTGCACCGTTAGTTTGACGAGGGCGGCGACTCTGCGAAGGGGATAGACAATGTTAATCCATCCTTTACGGTTTTCAGCGAGGATTCGACAAAGATCTTTTGTTTTATCCGGCCAGATGTTGAGGTGCCCAACTAATCCCGTATGGGCTAGGCCGCAAGCAATGGCCTGCCAATGCAATTTGCGGAAGCGATCGTCTAGGTAATATATGTCGTGTACGGGGCGCCAGGTTGTACGTCCAAAACCCCCTAAACATATTTTTACCATATTTGTGGCCTTATTAAATTTCTCGATCCATCCTCTCCGCCAGCGGTTGTTTTCTTTTACCACGACGTCTTCATCTTCCTTTATGT
>CAJQTV010001991.1:0-11458 GCA_907163055.1 Formica aquilonia x Formica polyctena | reverse complement strand
TTACGTTTTCTGTAAGTTAGATTTGCCGAAAATTTTCATAACACATCAAGGAAATTGAGGAACAACGCTTCTCGGCTCACAGAGATAAGATCGCTGTGTACGCAAGTTTCCTTCGTTCGGAACGACTTAGTTACGTGCCTGTAAGCGAGATTTGCCGAAAATTTTCATAACACATCATGGAAATTGAGGAACAACGCTTCTCGGCACACAGAGCTAAGATCGCTATATACGCAAGTTTCCTTTGTTCGGAACGACTTAGTTACGTTCCTGTAAGTGAGATTTGCACAAAATTATTATAACACATCAAGGAAATTGAGGAACAACGCTTCTCGGCTCTCAGAGATAAGATCGCTATGTACGCAACTTTCCTTCGTTTGGAACGACTAGGTTTTGTTCCTGTAAGTGAGATTTGCACAAAATTTTTATAACACATCAAGGAAATTGAGGAAGAACGCTTCTCATACCATTATAAATGTTTTAAACGATTAAGGAAAACGGATCATTATATTAATCATACAAATATTATGCGCGGTAAGAAAATAATCTTAATTTTTATAGTTTTACTACGTTCTTTCTCCGTTTTAAAATTATATTTCAATAGCGTGACGGAAACGGGATTAAACGGGCTCAGTTCTTTTCACCTAGAGCCCCCCCCCCCCCACCCCCCCACCCCCTCCCCCCGCCCTCTTATCCTCTCCCGTCCCGACATGAATTCGCTCGTGTTTCGACGTGTATCTTTATCCGCTGTCACATGTAAGACACCAATCTTTTTGCTGTGATCACCGGCTCGTGATCATCACGGCGGGCGACGGGGGCACGTCTGTCTTCATGACAACGGCAGTTACACGTGTCAGAATTGCCGGTCCGCTTTTGCCAAAAGCTTACGAGGAGCGATGAGAAGAGCTGCGTGGGCATAAAATTTCGCCATGAGCGATTTACTCGGGTAAGATATAAAGAGAATCAATCCGGGAGACACGCGCCGGGTTTCCCGTATTCTTCCTCTCCCTCTCCCTCCCCCTTCCTCTTGTTTTATTTCTACATCTTTTATATCTCCGTTATGGACAATTAATATAACACCTTACGTGCATGTTACCTTTTTTTTTTTTTTTTTTTTTTTGAGGTATTGAATATTTTTCTTTCTTCTTTCTCGTTAAATCCTTCCTCCCATTTTCGCTCTCGCTCATAATCCTATGGTTAGCCGATAATAGTTATATAACTGTAAACGCAGTCCCCGCGCTCTTTTCCCGCGGATGTGCAGGAGGCAAACCAGCCTGAATCGCAAATATTTGCTGAGCCGTATTGCAACGCAGTTCCCGCCGCGCTATCTCGTTTGCGACTCTTACACACAAGCTCATCCCGCTCTTGCTTATCGGTCTGTTTTGGGCACTGCGTGACGATGCTTGCGCAGCAGCAACTGCGGCATCGTCATCGCACGTCTCAAGCACGACCATGGCCAACAGAATTTTTCTCGAGGAATCCTGAACCACATCCGTACCCCCCTCCCTCTTCGACGATATACGCGCGGTACAGGTGCTTGAGAGAAAAATTATGTTGGAAATATATAGGACATTTTTTTTTTAATAAAAAAATAAAAATTAGTGAATAATATAATGGTAATTATGTTGATTATTATAAATGATTTATCTCGGAGATTTTAATATTATACATATTTAAATAAAAATATATGATAGAAAACTATAGGAACTTTTTAATGACAAATAACAAATTAAGTGAATAACAATGTGTAATTATGTTATTATTATAATGATTTACTCTCTAGGATTTTAATTATTAATAAATAATAGAAGAAAATATAGAAATTTAAGTAAATAGGATAATTTTTTAATGACACTAAAAAGTAATGATATTGTAATTATGTTATTATTAGCATGATTTATTCTGAAGATTCTAATTATTTATATTAAAAGATAGATGAATTTATACATATATAAAAGATGTATGTGATCAATGTTGGAATACTTGCTCTAATTCTGACTAAGATGGATCGTCGATATATCATTTTGTTGTATTTATAGATCGAAATCTAGAATATCTACTCTATTTTCGCGCAAAGAGATTTATGCGATATGTGAGTTGGACAGGCAACATCCGCTGCTCTAATGATGGCAGAGAATTTTATTAATTGATGACAATTTATTGACTCCGATCCAATAATTCCACACGATCTTTAGTTATCTCTTTTAGTTTCTCGTAAAAATTAATGTTTTATCTTTATTCTATGATATACTGCATGGAGATTCAGTAAAAACATTCAATACTTTTGTAGATATATAACCTACGCAAATATATTGTTTATTAATAGAAAAATACGGCACGATAGAAAACCATTACGCTTCGGTTTTTGAAAATCGACAAGTCGCCGGTTCACGGTTGGCCGCTTATCGTACAGGTGCCGATAAGCGGAATAAAGGTCAGAGAGTAGAACGACGTGTACGATACTTCTCTCGCGATAGAGAGTACACGCCGATTTAAATATAAAAGCGCTGTGATCCGATTGTGCGTGAAATTGTTTAGACCCGACGTTGTACGCCTCTCTCCGTTATCGCACGCCGTTTCTCTGTCGCGTTGATAATTTTATTTAATGCCGAATGTCTGTTTGCAATGCACGGCTCAAGTAATGCACGTAAATAGGAGAGAGACACGTTATTGTGGGCGAATTATTATTAATAAATTTTTCCGTTAAAAAAAGAAATGAACAGATATTTATAAAAACATGGCTATTATTTTTGATTCCGGTAACTTTTTTCTTAGCAAATCGATATTGAATTCTATTTCTATAAATTAATATATTACATTTTAATTAATATTATATTCCAAATTATATTGAATTATATTTCTAAAAATTATATATTTTTATTTTAATTATATTATATTCCAAATTATATTGAATTATATTTCTAAAAATTTATATTAAAAATATTTTAATTATATTAATTTTACTTATATTAATTATATTATAATTAATGATATTGAATTATATTTCTAAAAATTTATATATTATATTTTAATTATAATTATATCCAAATGATATTGAATTATATTTATAGAGATTTAAAAAACTAGAATATTAGAGAGGGGCTCTCGATTTGATAAATCGTCATGAGAGAACGAAACACACTTATCGCGCGAACCTCTCAATACACGTTTCGTTTGAAGATACTAAGCGCACTCAACGCCTATGAATATTTCTACTGCCGAAATCGCTCGACAAACCGACCATTCCCACTCTTCTCCTCTCGCAGGCAAATAATGGCACTCCCGATAAGAACTGTAAAAATCGTGGAGTTTTCTGCGAAGCGCGCCATGGCTCGCCGCGCCCGTAACAATCATTCCGGCGTATAATAACTTGCTTTCGCGATTCCCCGGCGACATTGTGTAAGAAAGGTTGCGCCGGGCGGGAGGGAAGGACTCGACAGGATGGGTCCGCTGGAAAATATCTCGGGGACTTGTATTTTTCGCGGCGGGGGGCGCAGCTCCTCGCGGGCAACTGTATATACGCTTATACTACTTTGCTCATCTCGTAGATTTCCCATGAGGAATATAAACCGCGTGGTCGTCATGGCTCATCCGCAACCGTGAGCACACGTACTCGCCGGCTACCGGCCAATTTCACACCGATGCGATGGCCGTTATAATCATCGGTAAACATAACCGACGATGTTGCAAAAGCCCATTAGCTTATCGTACGCCAACGATGACCAGCGCGTTTGACATGTCGAACACCGTCACTCGTGGCCCGGCGAACTTTCGGGACTATTAATTAATCGCCAGCATCGAAGACCTTCTCGAAGGATTTTTACACGGGGAGAGAAGCGTAATAATCTTTCTGTAAAGTGAGCTTTTTACAGAGCCGAAGGTTACTTAGAAACGGAATGTTTTCAAAGACACGTCCATTGTTTTTTTTTGTTACATGACAGCGAACGATCTAATCACGCTCGGCACTTGTCGACTATAACATCTACAGAATAACCGAACGCCAGGCAGTTTTCGGCGCACCCTTCGAGTGGGGCGTCTGCCTGAGGCCGAACAGCAACGCCGATGCCGAGGACACGGAGGCTGGGGAGCCCGGGATCAAGGTCATTGCTTTCAAAACGAAAAATGCGCGCCTGCTGGCTCACAGCCATGAGACTCGCTAAGGTAAGCGACACGATTTCTCATTCCCGTCCTCGTCTAATCGGCGTTTTTTACTCGATAATATAATGCAAATAATTCAGGGCGACTTGAGTGTATCTGATCTTGGGGTATTCGAATTTTAAAATGTCACTTTGTTACATACAACATTATTTTTTAATATCGATTGAAATCAATCATTTCATCATCGGCATTTTTATGTGAACACCGTATAAAAATTTCTAAAATCCAGACACATTTTTTGTCTGAATTTTCAGATCCAGTGTCTAACAATGAGAGAAATTTTTAGACATCTGTCGTTCATCATAGTCGTTTTTCTGAAATTTCAGAAGATGTATGAAAATTGAAGTGCGTTTTGAAAATTCAGACAGCATTTTATCGAAATTCAGATAATTGTCTGCAAAAAGCTGCAAATACTTTGTCTGAAGAGTTTCAGTTTAGATTATTTTTACTTAAAAGATTGAAAATTATAGGTCAATAATATCAGGAAATGATCAGTGAATGATCATCATACATATTACACAGCTTTATTAATAATTGTTTAATTAAAAGCGGAAAGCATGCACAAGCTACTCTTCATTGGAGAAATGAGTAATTTAAATTCGCGGCGAGGATAATCGTCTTTTACAATATCGCCTCCCAGCGATTCTGCGTCTACCTGCAACTCGACCTTCCACCACTGGATGATGTGATCATCCCTCTGGCGAACGAGCCGTGGTATTTTAGCTCCGCGATGGAGAGCCAGTTATAAATTAGCCTTATTTTCTTTCCCCTTCCCTCTCCTCTTTCTCCTCCGACCTCGAAATGTCGAAACTTCTTCGTGAAGCTCAAAGAAGTTGCGTGAAACTCGCCGTCGTCGTGTTTGACGGAGAAAAAGACAGAGAGATAGAGAGAGAGGGTGAGAAAAGAGGAAGAAACACTTCACTCCGTCGCGTGGCGTATATACTATATACGTGCCCCACAGGCCTTCGGCGTGGCGAAATTTTTTTTCTCGGTTTTCTTTTTTTAGAGTAGCCAGCCACTGACACCGTAACACTTTTCTTCTTTCTTCATTTTTTTCTTCTTTTTTTCTATTTTTTTTTTTACGAAAAAAAAAGGATCGAGCTCGTGAGACACCGTGGCTCTCGTTTCCCATCGTCGTCGATAATATCGGTTTATTCTCGGAGCAGACAGCTTGTTTCTCTCTCTCTTTTTTTTTTTCTTGTATTTCCTTTCTTTCCTTTGTTTTTTTTGCTCGCCGATGTTTTTTTTTACTCCATTTTTTTTACTTTTTTCGCTGCAACGCGCGATCGGGAGTTTCCGTTTATGAGAAAGAAAGAAGACGAGAGACGCCAGACTTCGGCTGCCTATTCTACATTACGTTACTCTTTAGAGACCTATTCCTTCCTCGAGTTCAAGTGCCTGCTTAGAACCTCTCTCAAATCGCGGCTGATCCCCAGGAAGTGCGTGGCTCATCATCGCCTACCGTGCATTAAGAAATAAAAAGGAGTAACATACCTCCGCATCATATTAGAACTTATAAATGATATTCATTTAGAGGAAGGGATAGAATTTTAATGATGATTTATCTATATTTATTTTATTCATATTGCGAATTTAGTTTTTAAACTTAATTTCTTTTACACATACAACTCAATAATTTTATTAGATTTACACAAACGCTATCTCCTGACAATGGTTTCTTCATCATCATTATAACTTGCTTCCATGCCGAGTAACACTTGTCAGGTCGGGATAGGCAATCTAATCTGCCGCGGATTTAATTTGGGGACCCCTTGCACCGAGGATGTAAGTCTGGTTTCCCTTGATGCATCCTCGAGGGTCTCCCGAGCTATGGCGTCTGTAACTTACTACCGTAGCCGCTTGGCGGCAGGCAGACACTGGCCTAGTGTTTAATCCGGTATTCGCCTCGTTGGCATCCTGCCTGTCTGCATCTCCTGCTCGAACCTATCCCGCTCTGGATTTTACTATGGCGCTCTGTCTCTTCTCCCCTTTTATCGCGAAGGGAGAAGGACGATACGAGAACGAGGCCCCCCAAGGGTTCTTGGTCGCGTTCTAGGTAGTACTTACGCGTGTCTCAGCGCGAGGCCTTTGTCTCTTTCATCGAAGAAAAAGCTAGAGTGGTGATGATTATGCGGCGAACGAGAACATTGTAGAAACGGAAAGGGAGAAAGGAAAAGGGAGAGAGAGTGAGCAAATGAACGGGTGTAGGTCCTTCGGAGAGAGACCTGCAGGACTCGCTTTGGATCGAGAAACATTACAACTCTGACAATCCCCTTTGTACTCCCTTTGTTTTTTTTTTTTTTTGTTTTGTTTTTCTCCACTGTCGTCCATTTTTCCCCCTTCGTCCCTTTTCCTTCGTCGGCGTTTTAATCTTCCCGACTTCGATCGCCTCACTGAAAATCGTATGAGTAGTATAGCGTAGCGTAAGAGTCGTCTTTGTTGATTCAGTGATCGGAATCCTGGACAGAATATGGGGGGGGTACGACAGTTTTTCTCAATATAGCATATTTTGTATGAAAAATATTAATACAGCTTACATATTATCTGTATCAATGTTTGTCATCAGTTTTGAGAAATATCAAAGTAAAAAACGAAGATTAATATTAAGTAATAGTTGTTTGATTAATTCAGGATCAGATGTCTCGCGAGACCGAAGATATCATGATCGCGAAGGTAACTACTGTTCGTTGCTGGATATTATAAAATATTGTCCCATTTGACATTATGACTCTAGCTTTTCGTCCGCCATGCATGAAACGATAATGGTAATGAGAAAGTGAGCAGATCGCGAGCGATAAGAGCTGTAGAAAAAGTTAAGCCTTAAATATCGGGTCGTTTTCTACCGAATTGTAACTCTATATCCTTGCTGGTAGAGTTTCTTGCTATAAAATAAATAGCCATCCAAGAATTATAATTTATCACCACACACACACAGACATATACACACGAGAAAGAATAGATTGTACTAACTTGCATTGTCATTTCAATTAATAAGGGAGACGTGTCAACTTTTTAGGTGTAATCGTTTATGGCTTCCCACGTTTAGGGAGATTACTCTTACTGATATCGAAGGGGGTTCGACGCGGCATTATCCTTCGTTACTTAGAACTGAGCGTACATCTGTTATCGTTCTTCGTTCCTTATCGGTGATTAGTGGTTAGCATACACTCGCACCTTACCACTTTCCCGTGGCGGTTTCCCCAACGTCTACGTTTTGCGAATATTCAATTATTTAATGATCTCTCGAAATGCAACGCTCTCCGCCGGCTCCGGCCGCCATCTTCAATTAGTCGTCCCTTCATCTTTGCGCAACGACGAATTTTGGAACTTTGTTTTAATCTATCCTTACTTCTCTGCGCGAGGAGGGGCGAAAAGTGCGCGTGACAAAACTGACAGCGACAAATATATTATGTACGAACCGTGACACGAGAGAGAAATATGAGTATTATTTAAAATAATTTTATAGAATAATTTTTGTCTTTATTAAAATTTTTTTTAAATTATGTTATATTATTATTGAGGAACAAAATTTATTAAGGGAACGTAAAATAATTGAAAATTTGAAAAACTTTATTATATAACGCAATAAAACGCGGATACCTTCGAAACTTTCGAAAACGGTAATGCGCGATCTATTTTTGCTGTTGCCAGGCGAGCCTTCGGCGATTGCAAAGCTCACGCGGCATAATTTTCGTACCGGCGTGCAAGCTACATATCACCCGCATTGGTAGATTAGTCATCCGTTATATTATATGGGCGCACGGCACGGGTGAGACTTGCGTGATACGTGCGCGATGCGTGCGTATGGCTGAGCAGTCCATTCGAGCGTAGATGCGCCCGCTTTCTTGTGGGTCGATACGCATGGCTATACCACTGCTGCTGGGTCCATGGGTTATGCACACGTTCACTGGCACCGTCTGCTCCTCTCTCTGTCTCCTCTCGTCTCGTCTCGTCTCGTCCGCTCACATTCACATCTTCAAATCAAAATCTGCACGAATACCGTCAGAGTACATGTTAGCTTCCAGCTTTTCAAAATGCCTTTCTCTGGTAAAAACAAATCTAGAAGTCGAGTACATTTCTCTCTTTTTATTTAAAAGAAAATTTATTGGCTGATACTTTTTTGATAATTAAGTATTTTAATAAATCTTTCTCTCTCTCTCTCTTTTTCCCTCAATTTAGGACTATATAATCTATTTGCTTGGAACTAATAAGGAATAAGATTTTTAATTGTTTCCGTATTTGTTTGTTATAATTATTTTGTTATATAAAGGCTGTTTTTATGTTTTGTTAATTTAAGATAATAGAAATTTTTGCATGGATGAAATTTTATGAATCCTTAATAAACAAGAGTAAAGTTAGGCTTGTATAAGAAAGCTTTGGCTGCAATGATTATACTTGAGCGTCGCGATATCAAGAGCTCGCACGGATTATCTTTGATTCAACTGAAGGAAACTTCATCGCTATTCCCCAAGTGTAGATCTTCTCGATGAAAAAAAAAAATTGTTCGTATCGATTGATATTTTTTCCGCACTCGTAAGCCACCTGTTAAATGGATTACAGTTCACTCGAGTTGAAAATTGAATATCGAATTTCGTTGCCAAAAAGATATGAACATCAAATGCGTATATGTATACTAATCATATCGATATTATTATTCTTATTTCAATATTTTTCATGTGTTTACGCATGTGTTATAAAAACCATTGTGTGTGAAGTATGAAAATAAATATACTTCATAATATTATTATAATAATTATATTATAATGATATATATATATATATAATATATAATTATAATATATATATATATAATCATATATATTATATAGATCATATATTAATATTATAAATATACATATAATATTTCTAACAAAAAAACTTGTGATATATAATAAGGAAGTAATGTGTTAATAAAAAAAAAAAAAAAAAAAAAAAAAAACTAATTAGTAAAAATTGGAATACTTTCGAATTTTCCAAGGCCTCGCAATAACGTTGATTTATCAGGCAAATGCGATACTAGGCAAGACGATGTATCGATCGGAGGTCAGCCTCGTACAGCTGGGCGACACGCGCGAGTTGACAGACCGCCGGCCGGCCGGTATTACTACTGACAAAGTAACGCGTGTGAATTATGCAAATCGCGATTGGCAGTTTTATCTTTTTTTTTTCTTTTCCGTCGTTGGCTTTATCGGCCTCGAATGTTCGCGTGCGCCCCGAAGCGTAGAATCAGTTATATGCGCGCGGTGTGCATTCGTTCGTCGCGTGCATCTCATCATTGTAGTGCTAGCGCGTTTGTTTTTAACGGTGTCCGCTCTGCCTTGTATTGTTCCAGTACGGCAAACAGCTCCGAGCGAATTACCTGACCTTCAAGCACAAGCATGCGAGCAGAAACGGCAGTGGCAGCCCCAAGACCAATACAGCAAGCTAGATGTGTCCAACGTAAGTGCTATTGCATGATTTCACCAAGGCGCTGAGATATATAAAGATCCTAAGCCTAAAAAGGAGAATTTTGGATAAGAACGCGAAACGTGAATTGGAAAAGTCCATGAATAATTTATTCTTCAAATTTTTTTATGAATAACGCTTAAATCTTTGTACCGTTGCCTAGGCTTTAATTAATAATTAAATTTTAGTAAGGATTTCACACCGATTACGCAAATTTGGCCGTAAAAATAGCTAACTAAATTTGAAACAAAAAAAAAAAGAACGGAAACGCATATAACTCGTTCGACGTAAGTGTATAAAGTAAAATAACAAGACAGTTTTGTCCTCTCTCGTGGCGAGAATTATTTTCTAACGACGCTCGCGATGTATTTTCGATGGGCCACTCCTCTGTAGCCTATAGGATATGCTCGAGAGGTAATTTCGCTTGAGACGTGGTAAATGGAATGGAAGAGGCGATTACGTTGAAATTACCTCGAGTGACATTAAGTTGCCGGGTCACGCCCACGTTCGATCATTGCCTTCAGTCATCCCTTTTGAAAAATGAAGCAGCCCATCGTTCTCGTCGAACTTTCATAGCGTCCTACGGGATCTTGATTAACTCGTGCATCCGAGCTTTTCATGCCCTTTTTTTTCGATTAACACCTTCTTGCCTTTCTTACCTTTTCTCTTATTCCGTTTCTTAATTGTTTTCTTTATTACATTAGTCTGATAATCATATATATATATTATAGTATATAAAATTTTTGTCCTTGTGAAGAGATAATATATTTTAATAAAGACTATTTTTTATATATATGTTATATTTATTATAATTGTAATTATATATGTATATATAATTTCTTTATTAATCGAAATGATTCCTTTTACCCAAGCTAAATCAATAGATTTGTTTATTAATTTATATTAATATACCAGTTAAATAACGCTCGCGGCAACCGCATTATTGTTCTCTCGACGGTCACCGCCGTTATATTTCGATCTCTAATTGATGTACTGAAATATAAGGAGAATTATGCTAATAAATGAACGAAACGGTAATACGAAAAACACGGCCCCGAACTTATAACGATGCGGCGCGCTGGATGACGATGCTTGTGAGGGCGAAATACAATAATTATAGCAAATAGCTTTGTTACTATTGATCTTTAATTGCGAAATTCCCGCGAAATATTCGGTAATTGCCGAGCCAACTCCCTCGGTCGAGATTCTATTTGCTTGTGTGCGTTCTTTTTTCGAGTGCACAGATGCATAGTTTTCTCTCTTTGCTAGCTCTCTCACACTCTATTTATACAATGGTTAAAACTATGGCAACGCAAATACCTGTCGGATATTCATATATCTCGCTTTTATCGCGGGCCGCGATAATATGTATAAATTCGCCGATCCATAACCGATCTCCTCAGAAATCAAGCGATTGCTTGTTAAGAGGAAAAAAGAAAGGAACGATAGTCAGTTAATTTTTTACGAAAAGGATTTTCAGCTAGTTGACAGTAAGTTATTTTAGTTTGTTTCATTTGTTAGGACCATTATATATTAAGTTACTATCTATATAAATTTGCTATGTGAGAAATAATTATTAATAATTTTCGAGAAGCAGACGAAATAAAAACTTTATAGAATTTAGTAATGGAATTTATATTTTAGCGTAGCTGTTGTGAATTAAGATGATTTTGGTGAAGGGATGTCATACAACATGACTGTCATTATATAAAAATTTGTGAGACAGCTTAAACAATCAAATTTAAACAATAAATAATACCGACGTTTCGCGTGTCTGTTAAAATTAATCATGTCTATTAACAAACGTAATATACGATAATAATGAACAAATATGAGACAATTACAAATATAAAAAAAA